>QGMK01000467.1:0-24276 GCA_007825345.1 Lachnellula suecica
CTCAAATCCCCCCGATTCCATCAGCGACACCCCCCATGACGCCCGACCTGCTCTCGCCCACCACCGACAAAGGCGCCGAAGACGACGTCGCGGACCGCGCGGCGCTGCTGCTGCAGGGCATGCGCGGCGATGCTACCGAAGAAGCGGAAACGGCTGCGCGGAGGGCGAGGAGGACTGGCGCGGATGAGGAGCGCAAGGCGCGCAGCGGCGGAGGGAGAAGGCGAGCACGGCTTCTGAGCCGAGGGAGGAGGCTGATGCTGGAGGTGGAGGGGACGGCGATTCTGTTATCCCTGAGGAGGAAGAGGTGCCGACGCCGACGACGGTCGTTAGTCCGCCGAGCCCTGAGGGCTCGGAGAAGAAGCCGATTGAGCTTGATGATTAGTTAGGGGGGCTTGGACTGGGGAGTAAAGTTAATTTAAGAAATCTTTGTAATGTTTATTGATGCTTCACTTTGCCTAGCCAGACCAGACGTCTTCTTTGTACGGGGGTTGAGGAGGGTTGTATCATAGGGAGGGGTTCTTCTTTTTGTGCATAGCGAGCGGTATACCAGAGAGACTTTCAATGATATTGTGGTGTTTTATATTGTTCTACGTGATTATGATCCAAATGATGTTTGGTGTGAACTGTTTTATTGCGAGGTTTTATAAAGACCAAGGTACCTGCGTGTGTTCTAAGCAAGGTCTCCTAAATTCAAGGCTGTGACATGTCGACTGAGGCGACGTAGTTTAGTTCAATCGAAGAAGTATAAACATATTGTCTGAAGTGAAGTGATGCATGGCATTTTGTTGATTTTGAATACTCTCTGGTGTACCGCAGCTTCCATGGGCCCCTCATCAGTCCACAACATCGGCGTCGCCAGCCCAGCGAGACGTCAACACCGCACGATCCCCATGATTTCAAGCCATGGCTTCTTTTTCCACTTTCTCGGCATAGCCGTGCTCGGCCACACCGGCTCCGATGGCGTGAAAACACTGTGTCTCGGGTGACATGGCGGCGGTTTTGGTACTCTTGACAGCTTCCTCGAGCTTTGCCGCGGAACGCGAGTTCGAATGTTTGCTCCTTTGCGCGCAAATGCGCGGGCGGCGGTGAGATCTGTGCCTTGTGGGGCGCCTGTTAGGAGGATTATCTTTGAAGCTGTTGTTGGCTTGGGGTTCTGGACCTGGGGGTGGCTTACTTGGCCCTCGACGGGTATGTGGTTGCGGGTGAACCAGCTCATTTTTGGAATGGTGGGAGGTGCGATGGCTCCTCAAATAACACTAATAATGCGGCACTGATTGAGTAGAGTATTTGGATTTACAGCAACTAGTCAGCGACTTTGGTGTAAGTATTCTTTTCAGCTCTAGGATGATTTTGGTACGAGTGAAATGGGGGGTCGCACGTGATCTGTGAGGGCTGAGATGGATATAAAAGGGTTAGCATTCTGTCTTGGTTTGCTAGCAACAGCAACCGAAAGTATAGTCAAATAACTCCAGTGGCTTGGGGGAAGCTTTCTCGGCTCTTTTTGAGATATGTTATGTACATTTGTAGGTTTCAAATTGCGTTCTAGGTAGGTCTCTCCATTGAACACTGAATAATAAACTGTTAATGAAATAAATGCTAAATAAAGATGAACTGAAGCTTCTGTTTATGAATTGAACTAGACCCCTTATAAACAATGAATAGAGGTCTGGATTTATAAATATTTATAAAATAAATACTCTAATTAAAAATTTAATTTCTAGACTTTTTTTAATACTTTAAATTTATTTATAAAAAATAAAATTTATAAATTATACCCGAAACTACTAAAATTTAGCCGATTCAAGTCTGATAAAATAAAAGCTCCTAGATCGGGAATAAAAAATAGGAATAGCTTCAAATTCTTATATTTTTTTGCTTTTTTTCTAAGATAAAAAGTATATGCCTTTTATAAATCTGTTTATAAACATTTATAAATTGAATATGAATTCTTAGGAGGGTTTATAAATCTTTATAAACAATCCAAATATCGAATAAATATAAATTGAATCCGGAAAAAAAATTTATTGCATTCATTAGAGAGACCTAGTTCTAGGGCTTGTTTTGACAAAATATTGGTCTTACTCTGATTCACTATCTTGAGAAGGCTTGCTGTCAGATCTTTCCGTCATTCGTTATTGCTGAGTTGTGATGAAATTGACGTGTCGTGAAGCTAGGTACTTGATCAAGTTGAAGTTGTGACGCTTTGAGACTCGAACCCGAGCGTGATTCCGGATTTTTGATGTCGTCTTTTCGCCCATCACATTGTTGAATGCCATGGTGACTGAACGCGGAAATGGCATGTGAAGTGTTAGGGGAGTAATATATATATGTATGTTCTTTTGGAGGGGTAGGGTTGATCCAGTGATAGTGAATGTGAAGATTCTCGTCCGCGAAATCTAAGGAGTGCAATGAGAAACGAAATATCAGTATTGTACATACAAAATTCATATTATACATTATCTACATACATCACAGGTATCTCTACATCAGCTAGTCCAAGATATAGCTTAAAATGGTGCATGCTTCCCCGCGTGAAAGCCAGGAAAATGTTGTGATTCTGGAAGCCGCGGCGGCAAACTACGATATCTGTGCCGCATTTGTTCAGAAACTTCCAGCTTGTGACAGGTCATCGGACCTTGCCCGCTTCTTTCTTGCTCCTTCATCCGGTGAAGCATTCTCGCTTCCGCCGCCGGATATCAAGGAGTGGTCTCTCTTGGGTGTCGGAAGAGATTTATTCGTCGCAGCACCGCTTACAGGTGCGAGTGGAAGGTGTTCGGTTGAAAACTCAGTCTCTGGATTTGACACTACAGCGGCATTGGTCGAACTCGGCTCATCGTCGTCTGATGAGTCCATGGTGAGGTCGACAAATCCGGCAGAAGATGACGATGCTGCTGTTAACTTCGGCTTCCCAGGCGCTGAGCCTTGCGAGCTAGTGGCAGCTGTAGCTGTAGAAGCTGGGGCTGCTGGTGGGGCAGGCACCATGGGCTGGAGCTTCGTGACAATAGTGTCGAAATGTTCCGCTAGTAATACTCGCAGGGGCTCCTTGCCTATTTCCAGAATGCTTTTCGTGAGTCTAGATCGTAGCGAGTTCCAAGAAGATAGCGGATTGGTTTTTGTGATGGATATAGAGGCTCGAGTCGTGCTTACAGAAATGCCAGGGACAATTTTAAGTTGAGATTTCAAGTGTGAGCTTGCTAACGTAATATTAAATGCTACGCGCTCTTGGCTTCTGCTGCTCAAAAACGAATCCAAGATCCTGCAAAAGCCACAACGGCAATTAAGAGTTTGTCGAGTCCAGTCTTCATTGGCTGGGGCTGGGGGTTGCGGTGGGATGCACTAGATACGACCAAGCTAAGAATCTGCCGATAGAAATCCCGAAATGTCTGTGATTTCAAAGCTGTTGGGTGGGGGCGTAATAGTTTCGTCAAGCTGCACAAGAAACCTGGGTATAGCGACTTCAACTTGTCAGGTGGTGCTTCTATAGCATCTTTACATAGTTTCGCCAAGATTTGGTTCAGAAGGGGCATCAGGCTGGAACCAGATAGGTAGCAGCGCAACAATATCTCAGACAAGACTTTAGAAACTTCAGTCGAACCAACATGAAAACTAGTAGGCTGGCTTGGTCTATGTTTTGTGACAATTAAGATCTTGGTCCTGGGTTGCTGGTCTTGCTTTTCAGGCTCCAAGGTCAACCGTCGAATGATTGCAGGAGCAACTTCGGTAACCACAGTACTGATCGAAGCCTGGATTCGTCGTGCGTCAGGCTGAGAGACACTATCCAGAAAGGCCACCGCTGCAGTAGTCGACTCCAGATTTCTTGTCACAGCAGGAACAAATCTATGCACCATTAGACAAGATCAAATCAGATGATCATCTAGACTTACAAAGTCTCCAGGGTAGACCGCAGTTCCTCTGAGTCTGCGAATCCTATGGCCAATAACACAAGATATGTCCCGTCTCGAGTCGTCCTGAACTTTGTAGAGCTGAGCGCCGCTTTGTAATGAGGCAAAGCCCAGGACACTTTCCACTTGTTTGTTGCAACAAAATGAGCTATGCTGACACGATCTGAGAAGCTGGTCATAGCTGCCAATAGGGAGTTAAACCTTCGGGGCAAATTAGCATCTCATGGTGACGGAATAAGATTTCCAGGGAACAAAGGCTAACTAACCTGGGCTCAAGCCAAGGAAATCCATGTCGTTGAATCATGGTTTTTACCTTGACGTAAAATTTAGAGGATGAGAGCGCCAACGGAAGAGCCTGTTCGAAAAGGGCCTTGTCATCAAATTGGACTAGTGATTTAAGGATTGACTCAATGACCGCCTTTTTAGGAGGAACGGCCAACATCAATTCCCTAGATTCTGGGGACGGTATCAAATACTCAAGAACATCAGATACGTCATTCCTTACATGAACATCAGTCGTGTTTGGATCGGCGCAGAGTTTTTCGACTGTTCCAATGATCACCTGATTTCTATCCCTCTCCAGGCTCCAAATGAAGGGAATCCGCCGTCTCCGAGGCATAAAGACAACTATCTACAATATGTTAGGCAAAGAATGATACAGCAGATTGGGGGTGAAACTTACACTTTGTTTATAAATATGGTCAAGAAGACCTTCGTGCCGATCAAAGTCTTCATCGTCAGGCGTCATACCCTCAAAGTAGTCTTCCTGTATAATGCTATCATCGTTAAAACTAGTGCCGATCGATTTGAAAGCTTGAGGACGCTCTAAGTCGACGACAGGATGCAATGTCAAATTTACTTCATGTACCTCCTCCATGTAACCTGGTTCGCCCACACCTGCAACGTGCCTCGAAAGATTGGCAAGGCAAACATAAAACCCGGCGTCTTTGCACGCTGCTTCGAGCTGGGCGACCACAAATCGATCCCGTCCTTTGAGACCCTCACGGCTGAGTGTCTCGGGAGTGTACGTCTCGTCCAGTATATAACCAAATGTGTCATTTATAAGAAGGTCGGCTTGGCGGTCCCAGCTACGGATGACCTCCTGAAGATAGGCTATATCGTTTGCGAAGGTTCCAGCGGAATGAGCTACGCAGGGTTTGGTATGTTTAAGGTCGTATCTAAGGACAAGTCTGTGGCCTGCATTGATGGCGGAACTGTTGATCATCACATCCGAAAACTTTACTGACATTAGTAAAACATAACATTGGATTGATCTTGGAGAGCTTACTGATGCCAGGTAAGAACATTCATATTCGGAAATACCGGACGTCGAAAATCGCTTCTCCGCGGCGCCAAACCTCGCGATCAGTTCACCGCCTTCGTTGTGTGAAGGTAATAGAATATTCAACGTCCCGAATACTGGGGACGCTCGGGTAACGCAGGAGAGTGGCCTACAACTTGTGGGCCAATATCTCTTTAGGGATCAGTATTTGGACTTACACTTGGCTTATCATGCCACCAGGCTTATATAATGTCAAAGCACCCACTTCGGCGGCGATACCTTTGGATTCTGCGTCAATCCCTAATTCGGTAGCTACAGTTGCTAGCAGACGCGTTACAGCCGCTTTCCATACCGGATTTCTCAACTGCACTTTATCGGCAGGGATGTCCCAAACATTGCTCTTGATTTCATTATGCTGCTGCCCACTCTCCTGGCTTGCTGCGGTGATATTTTGGATATCATGGGCAGACAATGGGAATCCAATTGCACCAAATCCTTTGATATAGAGCCCGGGATTTGGAGCGTTATTCAGCTGATCGAAATGTGCGAACGAGCCTGCGCTGACTGCTTTGTCGAGGCAATATTGCAACTGCCCTCTAATTTCATCTTCTGCGATAAGTTCCTCTTCTTCTTCTTCCTCTTCGTCACTGTCCGCGTTTTCTTCCTCTCCGCCCTCGGAGTTTATCAGGCACGTCTGGCTTTTGCTTCCCGGCTCTGCATTCTTATTAGCAGGAATAGTATTTTCAGTCTCCTGACCTTCTTTAGCATTTTCGTCAATGGTTACTGAGGCGGTGTTCTGAATAGCAGGAAGTGAGTCGGCGTTCACGAGTTCGAGATCCAGGTTGGGTGCGGCCATTGCGCGTCCAGCCTCCTATGAACATCAGCAAAGTGCTGACTACCCAGGGGTTCTTGAGGTAGATTGTGGTGCCTATTTAAGAAGGAAGAAGTGCCGTCAAACTTTTGCGTGATTCAAAAAAGTCGACTCGAGTCGCCCAATGTGTTTTTGGCGTTTCAGGAGACGCGCCGACGCGACTGCGAGGACCCCGCTTCCGCTTTGGGCGTAGCGGCTTCCTCCCCCTTTGAAAATAAGTACTTCGGCAGCTACACCTATTTATGATTCGTGCCGGTACTTGTTAGCTCTTGATCATTCTTCTCTTGAATATTCGAACAAATTCCTCCTTAAGACTCAAATATTTTCAATACCAGCGTAATGGTGACTCATGGATTCCAATTTGAAGAATTGAACGACACGACAAGCCTATGAGGAAAATGAAGTTTTGTACATTTTTATTATTCATACAGTACTTGTACAGATACAAACACATCCATCCTCATAAATACACACCCTGTTCAACGTAGACCCGCGGATGACATGTCAGCCTTTTGCGAACAGGACTTTTAGACTTGTATATTGTCATACATCTTTTGCTCGCTTCCCCACTACCTCTTTGTCCAGCGAACTTTTCTCGCCCTCGCGGGATACCATGGAATGGTCTCTCTTGGGCGTCGAAAGTAATTTGTTTGTGGTAGCATTGCTTGCAGGTCCAAGCGGGGCCATCGAGGCAGTACTTGGAGGTGGCGCCCATGCTGCAGTAGATTGCGTCTTGGTGCCGTGGGAAACCGGGAGCGTCGGGATGTTCGACTCCCCATCGTCCGAAGAATCCGCGGTGAGGTCGACAACCTGCGCCTTAACTGGCCCACCGAGAGACCCAAACAATTCGGTCCATAAAGCTTCCACTTCTGATGTTTCTTGCGTGGATGAACTAGCTTTTTCCTGGGGTATTTCTGCCACTGGTGGCGTCGGAACAATCGGCTGGAGGTTCATTATGGTATTGTAATGTTCTGCGAGTAGAGTCTTCAAAGGCTGCTCGCCTATCTCCAAAATCTTTTTTTTTAATTGCATCGCATTGCTGCTTCCAGACACGGTGTTTATCCTCCGATGGGTCTTTCTTCCACAGAAGTATGCCGTAGGAATTTCTGGAAGTATCAATCGAATTTCTCGCAACGTCCAGGTGAAGTCGTTCGATCAGATGAAGCTTCTCCGTTTTATTTGTACGAAGAGTCAGCTTCGATTGTGTTGCGCTGCATAGAAATGCATCTAATTGTTGACAGTTCCGACAACCACAGCCGCGAGTCTGCCGCGTCCAATTTATAGCAGTGGGTTCCGGGAGTACGCATTTAGAGACAATTGAAGTTAGTATATGTCGGTACACATCTTGAAATTGCTGTAACTTTAAAGCAGTTGGATGACGGGATAGGTTTTTGGTTAAGATATCCAGGAACGAAAGATATCGTATCTCGAGCTCAAGGGGCTCGGCGTCCTCAGCTTGCTTTGACAGTGTGGCGAATATCTGATCCAATAAAGGCAGAAATCTGCGCTCTCGAAGTCGTATCATGATTTCAGCTAGTTTCTGGTCAAGGTCTCGCGAGGCAGAATTGACAGTCTGATATTCCCAACGGCTTGGTGCGGCCGTAATTGCAGGTCTTGGTGGTCCAGTTGACACTTTCTGGGTGTCGGGATCAAGGGTTAACCATCGAATGAGCTCAGGAACAATACCGGAGATCGCGTCGTTGAATGCACCTTCGGTCCACCTTCCGGTTTCAAATAGCCCACCAAGAAATGCCACAGCTGCAACCTTGGATTCTAGATTGTTTTGTACAGCTGGAAGAAGTCTATCTATTGTTAGTAATAGCAATGAGATGTTAACTTAGACTTACATAGACTTCAAAGCTGGTCCATATGCCCAAGTCCTCGCAAACTTTGCCAGGCACTCTCCGTCTTCAACAGACTCAAATCTGGAAGTTTCGATAACGGATTTGTACTGAGCGAAAATCCAAAGAGAATTGCCCCATTTGTTCTTCTCAACACATTCGATTAGACGATACCGCTTAATCAAGCTGGGTACTCTTGGCAATATATTTGTGAGCCTTGAAACACATTAGATTGTTCATGGGACAGATGAATTCTTGGGTGGTGAGGCATGGCTAACCTTTTCTCAGCCCAGGAAAATCCAAGCTGTTGTATTATTGTGCACACAGTCTCGAAAGTCCCAGATGTAACGGCGAGCGGCAGAGCCTGCTCCAGAAGATTCTTGCTATCAAGTTGGGAAACGGCTTTCAGTATTGCATTGACAGCTTCATTTGAAAAAGCAATGGCCTTGGAGCTAAAGTGTGGCGATAAGAGGTGTTCTAGCACTTCTGCTACGTCGTCTCTCAAGCGTACGTCTGCCGGTTCCGGATGGGCAGAAAATTTCTCGAGAAGTGCAACTATGACAGAATTTCGGTCATACTGTGGATTCAGCAAAAATTGCATTCGTTGGCTTCGCGGCATAAGGACAATAATCTATGAGGAACAAATCAGTGACGAATGGGGAAGACACGAATTTTCCTTACACTTCGAGAATAGGAGTGTTCCAGGCAGATTTCATACTCCTCATCCCGTTCAATGTAGTATTCTAGATCTAGTAGATCCATCACCTCGCGACGGGTCATTCTCCTAACTTCGTCTGGAGCTACACCCTCGAAATAATTCTGCTGTAGAAAGTGGCCATCATCCAGACGTGTGAAACCCGCTGAAAACGAATCAACTCCGTCCAACTCAGCAACGTGTTCGACGTATGTTGTAGTGCTCACTACCTCCGGATGCCCCTCGCTTATGCCTTCGACCGTTCTATCCAACTCTGCAAGGCAAGCGTAAAATCCAGCTTCTTTGCACGCTTCTACGAGTTGAGCCACAACAGCTCGATCTCGTCCGTGAGGGTATGGACTGCTTTCTCTCTTGCCGCGGTAATAATGGTGGTCCAGTATGTAGTAAAGGATCCCGTTTGCATTCTTACGCAGACCCCAGCTGGAAAGTGCGCTTTGCAGCAGATTCATCTCTTCTGCAATAGCTGTAGCGGAATCAGCCTGGCAATGTTTGGTGTGCTTGAGGCTGTATCGGAGAACCAGCCTGTGGCCTGCCATAGGAGTACTACTGGTAACTTCAACATCTGAATACTGTCACAGTGGTCAATACTAACTCTGAGCGTTCAAACCTTGGAGACTCACAGATGCTAGATATGAACAGTCAAATTCGGAAATGGGGGCCACAAATGTAATCCTTGGAGTACCAAATTCTGCTGTAACTTCGCTAGATGTGTCTGAGGATGGCAACAAGATATCCAGCGTTCCAAAGACTGGAAGGGTTTCGACCGTATCGTCGACCTGACTTCGAATGGTTAGCAAGACTTAGCTTGCACGAGCATTGGGTTCTAGCCTTACGCTTGGCTTACAGCGCTACCAGCCTCAAATAGTAACAAAGCAGATACATTTGCGGAAATGCCTTTTGACCCTTTATCGACTCCTAAATGTACAGCAACATCTTTCAGTATAGGTTCGATAACGGATTCCCATGCCGGATTTCTAAGCTTCAACTTTTCCCCAGGTATTTCCCAAATCCCTTCACTGAGTGGTGCATTGCCATCATTTTCACTCTGGTCATGAACCCCTTTATTACCACCTGCTTGTTTTATCTTCTGGATGTCATGATCCGAAAGGGGGAAGCCAATTGACCCGAATCCTTCAATGCTCAAGCCAGGGTTCGGGGCATTCTTCAGTTGTGCGGAATGTGCAAAGAGCCAGCTACCGACGCGTTATCAAGACACTCGCAGAGCATCTTCCTGAAATCTTCCTCTGGAATAGAATCCTTCTTTGCTTCGATCTCGGCGTCAAGACTCTGGCAAAGGTCTTTTTTCATTTCGTATTCCAGGAAACAATTCACAGCAAGCGCGTCGTCGCTGTCCCCGTCCTCATCACTGATTGTGATGGCAAGACCATGCGCGGGGTTTAGGTCAGAGGTTGATTCATCGACGTTCTCGGGCTGAAGCTCGAGGCCTGGGGTGGCCAAGGGTGCGGCCATTGTGCGTGGGTCTATTCTCCTATCAGTATTGTACCACCAATATGGACGGCCCAGAAGTTGGAAGGGATAGATTATGTCAAGTACCTTTGGCAGAAATAAGCCACCGTCCGTGATTCAAGAGACTGCGACCGCCCTGTGTTGACTTCAGAATGGGAGACGCGACGACGCGACTGCGGCTCCCGGTGGACAAAACAAAAAGGAAATTAAATACTCCCTCTCTAATGCAAGACCAGACAAACAATTTGAAAATTTTTCAAATTTCCTGTCTGGATTAATCAGGTCTTTCTGACTATTTATACATTTTTAGTATATCTTATGGATTTTTAAAACACGAGTTATAAGGACGAGGATCTCAAACCACCCCTTTCGCCTAAATTGTCCGGCTTTTTCTGTCCACCAGGAGGCCCCTCTTTCCGTTTTGGGCGTAGCGGCTGCTACCCCCTTTTGCATCGGCATCGATATCAACAAAAAAATTGACATTATTTGCTGCATTGCTTCCTTCAAATTATTCAAGCCCACAAATATCAAGTCACAAACATTCTTAGATCACAAGGCAGTATAGGTTCGATCAAGATATCGTGTATTTCCGAAAAGTATCCACACTCATTTTACAAGATCCGTAGAACATATGAATTTGCACAGTTGTAACGCAAGAGTTTCTCTCAGGTAATAATGCATGTGTTTGAAAACGAGGCGCGAACGCGCAGACGGCAGTCCAGCTCCAGCCTGCGCGCTCCCTTCCAGATTATCTCAACCGAGCATATCTGCAACTGGAGCCCTATTCTCTGATATATTCTCGACGCGTGCGCGCTTTTGTTCGGATGTTATGTTCCCTACCGAGTTCTCTTTCCCATTCACAGAGATCTTAGAATGGTTTCTTTTCGCCGAAGTGGGTGTGGTGTTGGGACTTTTCGAATTCGCACATGAGAGAGCCAGGTTCTCGACTCCAATGCTCGGAGACTCAAGTGAAGGAGCCGAGGTGCTCTTGGAAACTGCCATTCCATTCGGAACTTGAGAAGATTTAGTACCCTGTGCCGCGATAGAAGCACCATGTTGTGATGAGTTATTCGGGCCGGTACTAGATCCTGGCTCATCATCATCAGAGAGCACAACGAAACCAATCTTTTGAGATGAAGGTGAAGCAGTAGCTAGGTTTTCCGCCCTCAGTGAAGCCACTGCGTCTTGCACATCGGGCCTGAGGACTTCAGGGTGGGTGGATACAGCTTCACTGGCAGAGATGATTGGCTTAAGGTCCATGATTTTTTGATAGTCTTTTCCGAGTAGCATCTTCAGAGGCTGCTCTCCCAGCCGTGAAATTATTCTCAAAGCCTTGTCGCATTCATTCTGCCAGGAATCCTTGGCGATATTATATTCGCGATCAATTTTCGTGACTCGGAGTGTATACAAGCTGAGGTCGCGCAAGACCGTTGAGGAAAGCTATGGCCATTCCCATATACTGCAAATTTCTTTTCACAGCTGGAAGCAGTCTAGTCTCTTGTAATTAGTTTCAAGCCAAGACAAAAACGTAATTGGTACTTGCATTGCTTCCAGATCCTCGGTATTCCACGACTTTACAATCTTCAAGAGGCATTCGGCATCATATGGAGACTTCAATTCAAGGAGCTGAACGGCGGATTTGAGGTTTCTTAGAGCCCACATCTGGCTGGGGTATCTTTTCTCGATTCTCTCGATCATGTCGTATCGAGAAGAAATCTTGGACACATCATGGAGCTGGTTATCCAACCTTTATGGAGCGCCCAGTTAGTCTATGCAAATCCGAGAGTGAATTAGTATGACTAATTGTTAAACACACCTCTTTTCCAGCCAACGACTCCCATGCCGCTCAGTCATAGTTTCCAATATTTTGCTTGAGCCCAAATCCTTGTTTGAGAAAATAAGAGGAATGGCCTTGTCGAACAATCGCTTGCTGTCGAGGAGCGTGATGGTTTCTAGCACAAGCCAGACGATGTTAGTTGTATACTCCCTCTCGTCATATGACTGCGACCAGGACCACTTCTTCGGATCCAGGAATAGTCCACAAATTTGCTTCATATCATCCCGCTCAGTTGAGTTCGTGAGGTCACTAGCAGTGTTACAAAACTTCTCGAGGAATTGGCACATTTCCTTTTCCGCGTCGTCAAGTTTTAGAAAAAACGACATTCGAGAACTTCGTGGCATAATTACCACGACCTGTGAGCATGGCTGGCTACCTACGCTTTGGGTGAAAGTTTGCTTGAAGTAGTCAGGATTCTCGTCATCTTCTTCTTCATCCGGTTCCGCGTCTTCAAACTGATCCCACTGAATAACATTGCCCGCCATAAATTCCATTGAGTCGGTTTCAAATTGCCAGGTACCATCTAGATCGGTGATGCAGTTTGTAGTGAAGGACATTCTATACACGTTAGGCACAGTTGATTCTGTAGACCACCCCATACTTATTGTTGCAGTCCGACGATTCTGATTCCACGATCTTGTTTGCGTTGGCAAAACAAATATAGAACTTTGTCTCTTCGCACAACTCTTGAAGCTGCGTGATAACATGGCGATCACACCCTTCCAGGTCCCCACGGCAAAATTGATCAGGGTAACCGTAGTCGAGAATGTGGATAAGAAAATCGGGGCCTTCGTCGTCCTCGGACTCCATTTGTTTTCGCCAACTTTGAACGGCGAGTCGTAGGGGTGCAATCGCTTTTTCAGCAGCCGCGGCCGAATCAGCATCTCGCGGCTTAGTACTCACCAGACCATATCGAAGATTGAGTCGACGACCAGAGGTTAGTGGGGCTGTGTGAACAGCTGTATCGGAAAACTAGGCTTTATATTAGCATTCATTCTTGTTCATCCACGACGACACGCACCGAGATCAAGCTCGAACAATCATATGCAGACACATCAGCTGAGGAGAACCGTTTTTCTCTTCTGCCGTACTTCATGGTCACTTCTCCACCTTCATAAGCAGAAGGCAATGTAACATCTAAATATGCAAATAGATTTGGGGCTTTGATGATGCTGAAAAGGGATCGACTGTCAGTATCTGGAAATATGGTTTTGGAATAGGGCTCCGACTGACTCGTGGTCCGGCCATGCAACATCTCCCGGCCCATGCAATATCAAAGCTAGTTGTTCGAGATGCATGCTGTTGTCGTCAGGTATCCCATTGAAACTCTTGCGTTTTCAACAATCGAACTGATGAACTCTTTCCATGCGGGATTCTGCATTTCAAACTTGGCTCCCCGAATCTCCCAGGCATTTTTCTGAGTTCGCAATATACTCTCGACAGTGTCGATCCCATCTTGAATCGGAAACTTAGGAGGCTGATCACTCGCAGCAATGATGAGCTCAATATCACGTTCGCACAGGGGGAAGCCGATGGTACCAAGGCCCTTGATAAAAATGCCGGGATTTGGGGCATTCTTCGACTTCTCCTGGTAAGTAAATTGCCCTGAGCTCTTCACGTTGTCCAAAGCGGCGCAAAGCTTCTCTTTCGCAGCATCGATCCCGTACAAGATTTCGTACTCATAATCGTCCTCAGCCTCATCGCTGTCGTCGTCGCTGTCACCTTCGCTGTCCTTGGCTTCAAAGTCGCCTTCTTTTTTGTCTCGTTGCTCGTGTAATTCGTGGGGGACAGGAAGGCTAGGGCTACCGGTGTCCTTGGGCTTTTCACCGGAAGACCCGGCAGCTACGCAGGTACCGGTATTGGGTTCCTAGTGAAATATTAGTATAATGCTTTGGGGATAATGACTGCGGGACGTTTACCATATAGAGCTAGTATAAAGCCATAAAGTAAATTGGGGTTGAATATTTCTCCTTAGAGGGGTCTGGTAGGCTGTCATCGCTGAATATTTACCGGACACCGCCACGAAACAGCGCTGAAACAAAACACCACAGCGGGCGCGACACGCGACGCATCTGCCATTTCCACATCCCTTCTGGGCATGTGGCTTTCACCGCCTTTACCCCACATCCACGCCACTCGAACGCACGCGTCTTGTAATTCTTATCTTTCGAGACCAAAAGGTCAAGACGGTCAATAAATATATATCTCCTCTCCAGTCTGATGTGATAATCCATGTCAAACATGTAAGTCCAAGTCCTCAAACCCTCGAATTCCTTCAGCTCTTTACGCTGGTTCCAGAAATGAAAACACATAGTTGGATCACTTTGATATCTTCGTCATACTGTAAGAACTTGAAAGGAATAAGATCTGCATCTTGAAATGCAGATTAAGTTTGTTCGGAGAGATTTTGTATCGAGGACTTTTCTTGCCTCCTTACCGGGGAGCGTCTGCGGCAGACATTTTTAAGGTGGGTATTCTACTTCTAATTCCAAGATGAAGCGTCGCTTTTTGCAAGGCTAACATTTTTGTTACAGACTCTAGTTGAGAAAGGAGGATAACGTAGAACGGAAAAGTCGAGAAGCTGGATGCAGCTTGCTGGCTGGCCTGTCAAATGCTTTCACGATACCCCAGCAGG
The DNA here is from genome assembly GCA_007825345.1 of Lachnellula suecica. Lineage (NCBI taxonomy): Eukaryota > Fungi > Ascomycota > Leotiomycetes > Helotiales > Lachnaceae > Lachnellula > Lachnellula suecica. Next base: position 14,551 of record QGMK01000467.1, read on the forward strand.
TATAAGCTATTTCGTTCCATGAGCGTCATGTCATCGGATTCAATGGAGCGCCGGTAATATATTTCGCAACTCATTTGTGCAATATCTCTTCTATTGACCGAAACTTCACTTGATCTGGACAAATCTGGACGTACCTGCCACCTTCACAGCCAACAGCGCAATACTTGGGCCAGTCGTCATTTCAAACACGGAGACGTCAGAACCAATCTCCTTGCCCATCCACGTTCGAAGCTCCACGGCCACGAGCGAGTCGATGCCGTACGCACTCATGGGTCTAGCTGGGTCGAGCTCGGCCATATCGACACTGAGGACTTTGGTTAGTTTCTCTAGCAAGGCGTCGAGGACAATCTGTTCGGCTTCTGGCAGTGACTTAGCTGCCCCGAGAAGCGCAGCGGTCGACCTGCCAGATCCTTGTTTTGCTTTCGATAAGTCGCTATTTCCGCTCGCGCCGTGTAGAACCATGTGGTTGAATCTCGGCTCATCCTGCCAGGTTGGCTGGACGGCACCTTCCGCTGCAGAGTACTTGTTGAGCCAAAGTCTGGGAACAACCTGCGATTTTAGGGCAGTCATGTCCTTGTGAGGCCGGCAGTAGTAGTCCAGCGCAGCGATCAGCTCGTCTGCCGACATATGCGACCAGCCAATGGAGTAGAAATATTCCATCCACAGGGATTTGGAAACAATGCCAGCGTCGGTCATCATCGGTACATTGAGAGCAACCGCGTTGTGGCCCTGGGATGAAAGATGACGGGCCAGGGCATCTTGGTACGAGTTACCGGCAGAGTAGTTGGTCTGGCTGGGGTTGCCGATGACGGAAGCCATAGACGACAACATGACGAAGAAATCGAGGCTGGAATCTGCATTCTTAGAAGAAAGGGTCTCCCACAGATTCCACGTTCCAGCGACCTTCACATTGAGTGCCGTCTGCCACTCTTCGAGCGTCATATCGCTGAACGGTTTGTCCTACGAGTTGTCAGTGATTTGTTCTGGGAGACTTGAGGCATTCAACAGTCGGAGAAAGACTTACAACAAGGACCATAGATGCCTGAATGCACCCTCGGACTGGTGGCATCTCGGAAAGACAAGAGGAGAACGTCTCCTCCAAGGCACTTTTGTCCGTAATATCACAGGCAGGCGTGGCAATTTTCACACCCTCCCGTTGCAAATCCGCAACAAGCGTCGCAGCAGCTTCCTCCACTGCCCCTCGTCTAGAAGTCACTACTATATTCTTCGCGCCCCGGCTCGCCATCCAGCGGATGATTTCGCGTCCTAGACCTCCCAAGCCCCCAGAAACAACATATGTTGCGTCTGACGTAAACCTGGCGACAGGCTTCGGTTGCTGAACCACAGGGACTATGTCAGTATCTTGTGGCTCGACAACCAGCTTCCCAATATGTTTGCCGGACTGCATGTGGCGCAGAGCGTCTTGGACTTGGGAAATAGAATATGATGTGATGGGCGTTGATCGTTTGAGTCCCTGACCCAGGACGCTCTCAATCGTTCGCTTGAACAGATCCTCTATCCGTGGCATGTCGGTCTGTTGCATGTAGTTCAGTTCAAGGGACTCAAATCTCACGCTTCGAGCGAAGGCATCCATCGAAATTCGGGTTCGTGATTCGATGTCGGTCAACCCAATCTCGGCGAAGCGTCCAAATGGTGCAATGCATTCCCAGGTGGCTCGAAGTATATCGCCAGAAAGACTGTTAATGACTATGTCGATACCCCGACCGCCAGTCATTCGCATAACACCTGCTTTGAAAGTCAAGTCTCGACTGGAGAAGATGTGATCGCGCGGCAGTCCATAGGTCGTCTCGAGGAAGTCGCGCTTCTCCAGGCTGCCGACTGTGGTGAAGATCTCAGCTCCCTCACGCTGGGCTAGCTGAATAGCAGCCTGGCCGACACCACCAGCCGCTGCGTGGATCAACACTGTCGTTTTCCTGCATCTACTTATCCGCTTCCCAAGTTCTCCAATGTCATAGAGACAGGCGTATGCTGTGGTATAGACGATCGGTATGACTGCCGCCTCGGCAAAGGACAATGTCTCAGGAACGTGGGCAAGAGTACCCTCCAAGGCCCTCACGTGGGTGGAGAAGGCACCCTTGAAAGCGAAGCCGAAAACACGATCGCCCGCTTTGAAACGCGTCACTCCTGACCCTACCTTGGTCACTATACCTGCAGCCTCTAGACCCACAGGAGTTTCCTTAATCTTGCCCAGCATCACGGCCAAGTCTTTGAAGTTGACTGCAGTGGCCTTGGTTTGGAACACAATTTCGATATCTGCAAGCGGGGTCGAATATAATGGGTCGTCATTGAAGCACAGAGAGTCCAGGAGACCGATGTCACGAACCTTGAGACTCAGAGATCGACTGGGGTCAGCTCCAAATGCAGCGTCGGTCACTTCAGCTGCCAAAGTCAGTTTGTTGATGTGCTTTGTCACGGGAGTGGCCTCGACGAGTCGTGGAATATTGACCAGACCATCGACCACCTTGTACGCGGTTTCGATGGGTCCCACGCTTTCCGTCACAGCAGTATCAATCTCCAAGATCCTTTTAACGATGGTGTCAACGCTTTCTTCAAGCTGCAAAGTAAGAATGACAAATTCGATCTCGGGTCTCTCGAGGCGGATGCATCCAGCAAACCCGGAAACAAGGTCGGTCTCTGGAGACCCATCTTTGTTGACCCAGATGAGACGTTTACTGTTCATAACGTTTTTCAATGCCGTCAAGACATCTTCTGTGACTGAGGTGAGCAAGCCGGCTTCCAACTCTGGCAGGAGAATGCATGTTTCGCTCGCCGTTGCTGGTTCTTGCACATATTGTGACACAGAGCCGTGAGTAGCGACATGGCCCTTGGCTGACAAGTCGGAGCATAGTTTGTTTGCCACGCGCTGTTGAAGGTCAGAAGCGGGGTCGGCCACGATCCGATAGCTGCTGACGATAGAATAGCTGCTAGAAGTTGATGGCGTTAGACTCGTCGTGTCGTCTTTTGACGGCGCACTGGAGACCATTACAGACAGGCCTTGGTCAGGGAATACGGCGTCGAGGCCAGTGAACCCGCTCTTGATCAAGTGTGTAGTCCATGTTTCGACTACACTGGTGCCCTCGGCCACAGTCAAAATGAACTTTCCTCCGGGTGTGAGAAGCGTAAGGACGTTTCTCAGCACACTCTCGGTGTTATCCGAGAGGTGAGTACCGGCAATTGCAAGAACGATGTCATATGTTCCCAACTCGAAACCTTGTGTGGCCGGATCTTTCTGTACGTCAAGCACCTGAAAGTGAACGCGGTCATCCGCAAAGCTTTCTCGTTGCTTGTCAAAGGATGCGTCGGAAGTATCGGTGAAGTCGTACTGCAAATATCGCTGACCCAGCGTGGAAAGCAAGCTTTCTGTTGTGCTGCCAGAGCCAGCACCAAGTTCGATCATTTTCATGGCAGGGTTTTTGTGCGTCAGGGCATCCAAGTATTTCAGCAAGCCCCCTTCCGCTCCAAAGGCCTTTTCTGCCTCGTCTAGACTCAAAAGCTCAGGATCCGGCTTCCAATCGATATTCCATGCTCGATTCTTCGGATCGTCCTCTTTCTCTGACGAGTCATGATAGCCATCAACCTCGGTGACAATCAGCCCGTTCACTAGAACCATTGGCTGCTTGGTGTTCGGGTCAACAGCGGTGCAAATCATTTTATGCTCCTTTCGCCCATGAGAGTCGGTATCAGCGGATACAAGGTATCCATCGTCTGAGTGATGAGACCCCGAGACCCAGAGCTCATCAACAAACGTGATGACGATGGCATTCTGCTGCTGTTGCGCGGGATTAGAAATGAGAGGTGCCAGGCAAACTTGCAGTACCCCGTCCAGCGTTGTGGGGTGGATCAAATGCGGCTGGACATACTCGTGCGGCATCAGCTTCTTCAAAATAGGAATAGTTGAGTTGACTTTGGCAAAAGATTTCCCCGACTCGTGATCAACAAAGGCGTCCGAGACCGTCTGGAATGTTGGGCCAAAAGCGAGACCAAGATCATTCCACGTTTCGTACATGGTCTTGGTTGCGACTTGAGTTGTGCACTTCTGCCGGGCTTCTTCGATGCACTCGATGGACTTCTCGTGAAGAAGCTGGTCTTCTCGACCACCGTCCACAATCGTTTTTGCCTCATCGTATTCAACAAGTACTTGCCCTCGGCAATGCTCTCGCCACTCATCATTCTCCTGCGCTGTGCAAATTTGGAATTCGCGCCATGGCGAGGCTTTGGTTTCCAACGCTGCCTGCTTGACTGGACGCAGATAGACATGCGACTCGACACCCATTGCATCGTCAGGGACTCGCAAGGCGGCATGGAAAGTCACTTCTCTGAATCGGAATCCCTTGATCGGTTTCCCAGGGTTCGAACGTTCAGCTAGTTGCCGGCAACCCTCAATCGCCATAACGAGCATGCCAGCAGCAGGATACAAAATCGCCCCGGAAACCATGTGATGCTCCACCCAAGGGTTCTCCGTGATACGAATCCAGTTACGCCATATTGCATCATGCTTTCCATCCCAGTCGTTCACTGGAGCACCCAGCAGTTCGTGACGAGGGTACGCACGGTTGCGGAAATTTCTGCTGAGTCGACTCTCGTACCAGTATTCCTTGGAGTGGTTGAAGGGGTATCGAGGAAGGCCAATCGCCAGTCCCGGCTGTATCCCGTCAACGTAGTTGACATTCGCCAAGTTTGTTTGGATGCCGCGAGTAAACAGCGATCCCGCTCCTTCCAGGGCATTCTGCAAATCCGACTCCCCACGCTTAAGTATGTTGTGGTATCGTACGGCGCCACTACCCCTGGCCTCATCGACGATGTTGCGCAACGGGCCCCTTAGAGCAGCGTGCGGTCCTACCTCCAGCACATCCGTGATCAGATGGGTCAGGCCATTCTCCCCATTGGCTTGAAACATAGCTGTTACAGATTCGTTGAACCGCACGGACGAGACCAGATTCTTAGTCCAGTATGCAGCTTCTTTTAACTTTGAGTGGTCAATGATGGTGCCATAAGTTGATGAGAAGAATTGCGGCTTGGGAGAATCACTCGTCCAAGAGCCTGACTCAATCTCTCCCATACTTTTGGCGTATTCAGCTGACATGGGCTCCATGTATTTTGAGTGGTATGCCATCTCAACCGTCAACTTCCGCGCGAAGATCATATCTTCCTTTAGAGTCTCGACCAGCGCTTGTATCTGTGCGGCATCTCCGCTGATAGTATGGCTGTCTTTGCTGTTCATACAAGCGACGGTAAGTTTAGCGACATCTTGGAACCCGGACTTGTTCACATTTTCAATGGCTTCCGTGGCCTTCTTGAAGTCAAGTCCAACAGCGGCCATCGTAGTACTTGGCTGCTCGTCAGAGCGAGCTAGCTTGGCCGACCATACACCTGTAAGACGAAGAGAAGTGGATCAGAAACTTGAATCGGTGTGTCCAGACGTGAAGAATCACTTACCACGCCAATATGCTATTTTCCATGCAGATTCTCTGGAGATGGCACCAACTGTATAGGCGGCCGCGATCTCGCCTGACGAGTGACCTGCTACAGCACGTGCTGATACCCCCCAAAAGGTGAGCAAATCGACAAGAGCAACTTGCAAAATGGTGCACAGAGGCTGCGAGAACTCAGCCTCATTGAGTCGAGATTCTTCTGCGTCCTTCGAAAGTTCGTCTGCAACGAAAAAATCAGTTGCTAGCTCAGGAGTGGCTGTGGCCAAAGGTAGATGTTGATAGGGGAAACACACCAATCACAGACCATGAACTCCCAAGTGTCTTCAAATAGGCCTCAGCCAACTCAAGACTTTCCCGGAATACTGGATAGTGAAGCAATTCTATTCCCATCCGAGCCCACTGCGCTCCCTGACCCGTGAACACAAACGCGAGACCGGTCTCAGCAGCAACGCGGGCAACCTGCTGTTTCTCGCCCAGTGCATTCTGCAGTTCTTCTACCGAGCTGGCGACTATTGCAGTGCGCCAGTTGAATTGTGTCCTTTTTGCGGCCAGCGTATAGCTCAAATTATGAAGAGGTTCACGCATGGATGGTAAGTACTCTTGGTATGTTTTGCAAAGCCTGGTGATACCATCTTGGTCATGTGAGCTCAGCACGAACAGTTGCGGTGACACGGTGGTATGATTCCCGTTTGTTATTGCGAGCTTCTCGTCAGCTACAGAACATTATACAAGATTATTATACAGTCATGGCAGCTGAATGGCAGACAGGAAACCTACTTGGCAGTCGAGGTGCTTCGATCGTCCGATGAGGGGCATCGTAGCCGTGTTCCTTCAAAAATGACAAGGCATCGTCCATTACCACGTGGGCGTTTGTTCCCGAAACCCCGAACGAGTTGAGGGACATCCGACGAAGACCAGCCTTGGTCTCAGGCCAGTGGCATGCCGTCGTCGGGAAGCGGAAATGCCAGTCATCAGGGATTTTTGCATTGCGATTTTCGAACCATACGTTTGCGGGGATGATTCCTCCTTCAAGCGTGAGGACACCTTTGATGAAAGATGCAATTCCAGAAGCACCTTCCCCGTGGCCGATATTGCTCTTTACTGCTCCAATGTAAAGTGGCTTCTCTGGCGAGCGGTACGGAGTGAACATTTCACTGATTGCACTCGCCTCAATGGGATCGCCTACCGGAGTACCGGTCCCATGGGCTTCGAAGAAACGAGTTTGAGCTGGATCAATTCCAGCTTGGGCGTAGGTTCTCCGCATGAGCTCTGCTTGAGATTCTTTTGCCGGGGCTGTGAGTCCGGGGGAGTGTCCGTCGTGGTTTGCCCCGGAGTTGCGGATAACGGCACGGATGGCTGTTCAGATCAGAGTTGGTACTCATGGCCTTGCAATTAGGGGGAAGGGTTTCGACTTACTATCTCCGTCGCGGATTGCGTCTGACATTCTCTTGAGCACAACAGCTCCAATGCCTTCACTCCTCCCGTACCCACTCGCTCTCTGATCAAAGCTGTAAGAAACGCCATCTGGGTTGAGAACACCGAGAGCGTTCAATTCCAAGCCCATCTCGGGAGACAGTATCAAATTGGTCCCACAAGCGATCGCCTGCAGTCGCCTGATTAGTATCTTCAGTGACTCGAGTACTTCTTGCTGATTGACCATACCATGTCGCTATCGCCAGCCTTCAAACTTATGATAGCCTGATGAAGGGCCACCATACTACTCGAGCAAGCAGTATCTATGCTCATAGCCGGTCCTCGGAAGCCATAAAACCAATTGACACGCCCAGCCAGCGTACTTGGAATGGTACCGGATCCCGTGTACATCATTGGCGCATCAACATCCTTGATGAGAACATCTCGATAATCCCAGATGAAGGCTCCAACGTACACTCCCGTCTGCGATCCTGCAACGGCATCCATTGTGATACCGGAGCTCTCAAGAGCTGTATAAACACATTCAAGGAGCATGCGCTGTTGGGGGTCCATGCTCGCTGCCTCTGCAGGAGTGATGGAAAAGAAAGGAGCATCAAAGGCTCGGACATTTCCTTGGATGAAATGCCCCTGCTTTCCCCCAATCTGTGTTTTGCTTAGCTGGTTACTTTCAAGTAAACGTGGGATATCATACAACTCCGTCTCTATGGTTATCTGGGTGCCAGAAAGCATCTGCATTATACCTCTCTGGCGGCACGGGACGTCTAGCGGACCGTCCCGTGAGAAGGAACTCGTAAAACTTCTCTGGGGTATCTCCATCGCACGGGTATTTGGCATCCAAGCCAATGACGGCGATGGGTTCAGTCATTCTATCCGTCATATTGCTGATTTCTATTCTAGTATGTATATATCGATCTCTCTGTGTCTTGGTGTACTTCAAGTCTAACAAAAGTCTGATGATAGATGTGTTGATGCAGAAGGAAGAAGCAAAGGCGCATCTGTGCCCCACGTCAGCATATACCTACGGAGGAAGGCCCCCAAAGCAGACAGAAAATGGTGATAGTGAGACGATCGACTCCTCGGTGCCTCTCACCGACTTTGTCCCGAGAGTTATAGCGAATGGGAGAAGAAGGAAGCGAATATTTTCATCCCCTGCTCCTCAAGTATCGGGTTTCTGGATAAGAAGTACGAAATGCTACAAACCAAACAAATACAGAGATAGATCAAAACAGAAGGCTAGGTTTCTGATAGGTAAATTTGCCCTCCTTTCAGAGTCTGCGGAGCCGGATTGATGACCACAGCGGGTAACTTGGAGCGTATGCAGTAAGAGACGATTCCAATATTCCACCGTCCAGCGTGGTGGGTTCCAACTTCCAAGTCTAATATCGAAGACGGGTGTGTGTAGGAGTGAAGAATAAGACGGGGGAAAGAACAGAAAGAGGCACATTATGAAGGAATCTTAAGGATTTTGGATACCTAATCGCCTCACATTTCAATCTGCAAATCTGTATGCAGCATACGGAAGGTGACATTGTAAGAAAGATGCACAAAGCACATTGAATACGATGATATCCAAAGGTGTTCTTTGGCCCCGCACCGGCCCTCCCGATACGCCCTTCCCCCTGGAGGCAATCGTCCCGCACCGGGTAGGGCATATCTGGATACCATGCCGTAACCCACGCCCCCGCCTTACATGTGTGAGGAGAGCATAGAGATAGGGAGTCAGCTCAAGTCGACTCCGCAAGTCTGCACGGCTGCTTATAGTAATTTTAGGCGTACCAGTCGTATGATTTATGATGCAGTAAATGAGAATCGCATACCGACTTTCTCTCGATTTATGGGACTACCAAAATCAAATGCGGCGCAGCTACATGAAAGTCGAGCCCTGGTAAAAGCACCCGAGCCAATGCTAGGACAAGAGAAAGGCTCAGTTCCGTATCCAAAAATGGGGTATAACAGTTGTGAGCGAACAAATTTTCAGTCTAGGACGAAGAAACTCTTTCTCAAAATGGGAAGAATTTCATCTGCGGTCGATTCCTTACTCTATTCCGAGCTCATGCTCAAACATCCTGGAGCATCCACAAATGATCTGCCCCGGACACATCCCTGGGGCTCCACAGTCCGGGGTTGATGGGTCACGTGTGATGACCCCCTGCAACCCCGTAGAGATCTCAAAACGGCTGGGAAAGCACAGACGTGATGAAGACTGATGTTTTGCTCATAGTTTTCCAAATTCTCTGGGAGACGTGGCCTGGAACTAGCTCTCCGGAACGCTTCGACGCACTCCAGATAGAGAAGATATCGAGGTTCTGTTATGCCTGAGTCTGAATAAGGATTAGGATCTGATCCCTGTGCTTTGTGAGAAGCTGACTTACCGAGAGGACGAATCAGCGTAAATGGGAGCAAGATTCGCAGAGTCAACTCGACGATAAGGCAGCAGCAGTCCATCAAAGCTGGATCTATGTCCGATGTACGACGACAGAAAAGCTGCCTCAAGAACTGAACGTCTGATTACTGATCAAGATATATCTCCGCGCAGTGTATGTCTGAGGGCTTAGCGTCTTAAAATTCATAGTCTGTCCTCCTCCCGAAGAAGGGACCGTACAAAGTGGTGTTCAATACTGATTATTGTTTCAGCCTCATGGAGTTCCACGCGTGTGTACGACGGAGGTCCCACAATCCCTGAAAAAGGGGGGCTTTAATAAACCTTCGTATTAGAACCCATGTTTTATAACTAGAATCTCGACACTTCCCACTTATCAAGTTCACGTGATCTCGCGCCGCCTTTGCTTAGGCTTAGCTTCGGTTTATATTTATTTAAATCTATTTATTTATTTTATTA
>QGMK01000468.1:0-24199 GCA_007825345.1 Lachnellula suecica
TTTTTTAAATTAATTTTTTAATATATTTATAATCGTATAAATCTTTATAGCTGCAAGCGAGCCTCCTCGGTCTCCTCGTCCTCATCTGAGTGATCCGGAAGACACTTCAATGCTGGATCGGTCTGCCGATGACCCCATCCCGAGCATCGAGGTTCACCCGGAGGATAAGATGACGGACGTAGAAGCGGCTCCGACGAACGTGACACCAGCTGCCATCCCGACCTTGGGTGAGAATTTCTTGGCAAGCAGGAAGACTCCCGAGGGAAACGAGGATGACGAGGACACTGAGAGCAGCGTGACAGACAATTCCAACAGTTCTCATGCTGTTCTTCAACAAGAGTACGCCACTAGTCCCCGGAGTAGTCGCCGTGGCTCTTCCTACCACAGCGTCCGCAGCGCGCGCACCAATAACGATGACGGTGTTTCCACCCCGCGTGCGACCACTCCGCGTGAACCAACTCCAAGTGTCAATGATGCCATGGAGACCACCCCGCGTGCGACCACTCCACGTGAGTCTACTCCGAGCATCATTGATCGGTTACCGTCTTATTCCCCGACCATCGACGAAGAGGACTATGCCCCAAGCTTCGACGGAGAGGCACGCTCTGATTGTGAGCCTGGCTATGAGCCAACTCTCGACGGAAAAGAAGGTTCTGGTTATGAGCCAACTCTCGACGGAGAAGAAGGCAGTGGTTATGAGCCAACTCTCGACGGAAAAGAAGGTTCTGGTTATGAGCCAACTCTCGACGGAGAAGAAGGCAGTGGTTATGAGCCAACTGTCGACGAGGATGGACGCTTTGGCCTCGGCGACGACCCAGAGGGCGGTGCACTCTTGCAGGCTCCAGCACCACCGCAACATGGTCGCCTACAGAACGAAGCTCGTCGTGACAACCGTGGAGGCAACCCCGGAGGCAACCGCGGGAGAGATGGCCGTGGAGGCAACCGTGGGAGAGATGGCCGTGGGAGAGATGGCCGTGGACGTGGCCGTGGACGTGGCCGTGCAGGTAATGGTAACGGCAATGACGATCGCCCTCGTCGCCGGAGTAATCGGAAGGTTATTCCTGATCGAACCATTAGATGAGTCCGCGTCTATTCACGCTGCCACATTTCGGTTTTGGATTCCAAGCGCTATTGCAGCTATATTCGATATTCCATATCTTTGCCTGACGTCTATTCACGCTGCTTTATGAAGTCATGGTAAAACGCGCAATTGCCGCAAGCTGCATGCAGCAACTAACGATCTTTTAAATTCTCTGGTGCCTATTGGCACTGCTTTAGGAAGCTATAGAATACATGCGCAATTGTCGCGGCTGAAAGCAGCATTTTTCTTTCGACAGGGTTCTGTGGCGTGTATTCACGCTGCCTCATGAAGCTATGGAACCACGCGCTATTGTCGCAGCTGAATGCAGCTTCTCCATCATGATCTGGAAGGGAGGTATGAAGATAGGCAGTTTGCTCAATGAAAATGAACTTCTATCTTGTTGCATATCAACGTAAACAATGCTGCCATATTCCGAATGTGATTTCCTGTGACAAAGTTGTTATTAAATGCCTATCTTCAATCCATTACTTACCAGTTATCTTCGGAAAGCTCTGTAAGGATACTTTGATGTTCAAACTCCCCACTCTGAAACCGGCAGTGTAGCACATACCCAAGAACAGCCATCGAAATAATTGATAAGTGACGTATATTGAAGCAGAGCCATAGAAGTAACTGGATTAGCCGGTTCTTTGAGTATTTGTAGATGCAGTGCTATGTGATGCCCCATGCATGTCATTGAGTTATTGGGTCCTGCAGGCAGAGCTCTTGCTCGGAGAGCTGCAGTTTGTCCTAGTCGAAGGCCAGTACAACGTAATTAGAAAATGGTTCTACACAAAACACTCGCAGAACTGAACAATAATCCCGCAGCACATAGATAATTGGTCATTACTTCAGGCTTCTCAAGTGCCGGTCTTGGCCCGGCAGAGGGGTTGCCGATTGCAGGCTACAATTGAGACAAAATTCAAGGCAGGAGGTATCATTTCATGAAGGCTGATTGATGCCTTGGGAGTATTCTCCTTACTAGTAGGTAATCACCATAGCATTAACAGTTCAATTGTAAAGTCAAAACTTCTATTGTCCTTAAACTGTTTGTCTTGAGAATACTCTCTGCCCATGCTTATTGATTCTATGAATTCTGCCTCTATGGAGGCGTACTGCTGCAATCCTGTATCCCCAATTGGAGAGAACTCTATCGAGAAAATTTTGCGTATTTTGGTGGGCCGAGTTCTCTCATTAGAGAAGCCTTAACGAAGGAAGTTAGCAACCCATAAGTACCCTTATGAGAGAAGTCTTAATGAAGGCGGTTAACAAGCTACGATCGCTCTCATTAGAGAAGCCCTTATAAGGGCATGCAGCAAGCTTTTGCAAAATCTTATCAGAAAGACCTTTATGAAGGCGTCAAGCGACCCTTCATGGGCAGAGTATCTTTACCAGTGTCCTCAATAGAGACGATACCCTACTGCCAGCGCTCCTTGCCTGTATTCCTCAAGTTCGCGGACTCCTTCAACTCCTCCCTCAAAACCCACCTTCGTTCCTTGTACTCTGGCGCGTCTCGTATGGCGCTGATGTCGGCTGGCAGGCCTTCTCCCAAGCTGAAATAGAATAAGTCGCACTGCCCGGTCTGCTGTATGCTCCATCCAGGCAGCCTGGCTGTGTATTCTTTATTCATGAAGTCGCCTACTTCAGACGGCTCTACTTCCTCGCCATCTTTTCCATATATACGTATTTGGTCTTTCCTTGGCCCCATGGCGCCTCTTACGACAGCGCATAGTTGATATGTATTGGTGGAGATCCCTCGAACCCATTCCTGACCGCGTTTGGCAGCAGCCGGCGTCTTTAATTGAACGACGCGGAGCCTTGAGATTCCCGGTCCAGGGTGTTGTACCGTGTATCTGATTCGGAGGAAGTTTGGCCGTGCGCTCGTGAGTTGGACGATCCTGCCATCTTGACCAGGCTGTGTTTGGAACCACTCAGAGACGCTCTCGTCTAAGCTCTTCTCTGCGGCCCAAGCTAGATTCGACAAAGACTTCAGTAAAGTCTGCGAGGCCCAGTGTTGCGGATCTATTCTACCGTGTTTCCACGTGCGTCCTTCATCTGTGCTCGAGAAAACCTTGTCATAACTCGCGAGACGGAATTGTGAATTTTCAGCCTCAATATGCTTCAATTTTGGATCGCTCAGCAAAGCTTCAAAGCTCCAATCTCGAAAATTGTGGTATCCTAACTTGGAAGCAGGCTTCTCCGTCATCTCGTTGTAGAACGCCCTCTTTGCTCTCCAATCTGCCTCCCAACTCCATCCGATGTCCTTTCCGGCAAGCCTCATCGCGGCGGCCTCGGCGCTACTAAGCTCTACCGAATTATCAAGTTGAAGACCATAGCTGATCAGCGTTCGCAGGATTGAGAGCAGTCCGTCAATGCCCTCTGTGGGAATGTTGGTTCTTCGAGCAAGTAGGTCTGTTCCTTGCTGGAATTCGGCTGCGTCTGCCCAAAGTCCTCGGTGCAGGTGTATTGTGCGGAGGGACCGGATTATTGATAAGTAATCATCCTTGTACTTCGTTTTTAGGTCGACTATGGCCTCCATATTGAGTGTTGAGAGGGCTTTCAAGGGTTGCTTCTGAAATTATTGCTTTCTGGTGTGTTGACTGAATGCTCCGCGTCGATTTTGACAAGGAGGTATGCGAACTGGTATCAGAACGACCAGTGGCGAAATGTTTGAGAACGAGAGGGTGACGGTCGGTAGTTGCAAGTCTGTGAATGTTGTGCGCGGCTGCAACCGGGGAAAAGTATTGTTTCTCCGGCTGGGGACTGCATCACGTGTATTTGAACCAACCTTGAAACTTTCGAGCCTCCACTACTTTTACTCAAATTGGAAGTTGATTTCACTCTAGTTGTACAATATGGCCTGGATGAATGAAGTTGTGTGTAATGGTATCCGTATACCGCGAACTGTAGTTCCGAGAGGTCCTTCCCGTCCACGTTCCTGCCCTTTCCAGCAATACTGGTTGTTAAAGGCAGGAATATTGACCAATTTATTTCTTCTTCCCTTTCTCTCCCTCCCAGACCTCCGATCCACGTCTCGTGTTACAAAAATCTACGTTATAAACCATTTCGTTCAACTATGCCGCCCAAACGTTCCGCTGCCAGTGGCGGCCAACCACCTCGTAAACGTGGGCGACCCGCCAAGAAACTCGACAGTCCGCCAGTGTTCGACGAATACTGGACGGAAACTGATCAGCTGTTACTTTCGAAGACCAAGGCACCAGAAGAGCACCTGTGGAGGGTAGCAAACGAGTTCTTCCACTGCGCTCCAGGGGAACTCATTCCGGACGGGGAAGACGTTGACACCACTGAGAACTCTAACTTGGAATCTGATGATGGCGAGCTTGTCATCTCAAACGACAACTGGCCGAGCTCATTCTGCGAACCCTTCATCACCCTCTTGTGTTGTCCCGTTTTCAAGGACAGACCAAAGTTCATATGGTACTGCATCCTTCTCTCTATGCATCACCGATTACCCGACCGGACTCTACCAGATGTCAAATTTCTTTCATCCGATCGTAATGTGGACTTCATGCGGCTTCTTTGGCCATCAAAGGATGCGGACGATCAACATACCTTGCAGAGAGTTGCAAATGCTCTCAATCGTCAGTTCGGCGAGGATGTCCCGGCGAACTTCGCCTTCACTAGAGGTATCAAAGATGCTCTAAATGATCGCCGAGCTCCGAAAAAAACCCAGCACGGTGTCGTGAAGCGAGATATTGAAGCGATCATCTCGGCGTGGGACACATATGCATCCCGCCCGGAGAACAAGATGACCCTCCGGCTGATGAGCGAGTACCGCGCAATTGCCAAGACAGTTGGTGAGACTACCAGCGGCCCATTAGCAGGAGGTGGTCCGGGTGATCGGCGTAGTCAGGTCCTACAGTGGAAGAAGACCTATATGATCCGCCGAAATCGGGAGATGCCTGGCAGTGCCGGCAGTGAGGATGAAAGCATCCCACCTCAATCCAGCCCAAGCCATAGTTCTCCCGGGGAAGACAACGAGGAGCAAGCCAGCGATGGGGACCAAAGTCAGCATTTGCAGGATTATTCGTACCAAGAGTATGAGCAAGAAAGTGATGCTGACGACCCATTTGAAAGCGAGCCTCGCTACACGGGCGGAGAGGAAGATCAACTGGATTCGATATCTCAGCCATGTATCGCGGCAAAGACGCCAGTTGCCAGAACACGCGCTGGTCAAGCCTCCCAAAGTTCTGCTGAGCAACCAATAGTCTTCAGCCATCCAAATGGTTCCATGTCCTCTGCAACACAGACGCCTCCCGAGCAGAAACCTTCACTCCGCAAAGTTGTCCCTGCCGTGCGAGCAGGTACATCAGCAAAAGTACAACCACATCGTGGTCGTGTGGCGAAGCTTGCGGCAGATGACAAGATTGCTTCCATATCTTATCCGGCTTCTCCGCCGCTGCCACTTTGGCCAAGTACCAGTATCGACCTTTCGCCAATGAAAAAGAGTCGTTCAAACCCGTTTGACTTTGAGCGTCAGAGTGGAGATTATCCGGTAGAAGGGCTGTCACTTGAGGACCGAAAAGAGTGGGATTGGGATCTTGCAGAAGCAGGTCAAGACGTTCCAGTCTCTCCGTGGAAGCAGGATTGGGTAAATGCACCTGAGATGAAGGGTTTCAGAAGACTTGGCGCCCAATGGAACAAAGAGATGAAGGCATATCTGGCTGGCAATCCCTAGGGTGATGTAGTGTTCCTCTCCAGTTCACTTTGCTACATTGCATTCAAGGAGATCGCTGCAGCCCGCACTCCGTCCATAGACGCGCGTCTCATTAGACATTGTGCCAGGTTTGTGACACCATTCGTTCATTAACGGGGCTTCATTAAGCAGAGGGCCAACTTGCATACCGTCCATAGACGCGTCTTATTAGACTTACCGTCAAATGCTTGACGCCAGTCTGTTGATGAACGGGGCTTCATTAAGCAAAGAAATGCCGTCCATAGACGCGTCTTATTAGACTTACAGCCAGATGTTTGACACCAGCCTGTTCATGAACGGGGCTTCATTAAGCAGAGGGATTCCGTCCATGGAAGCCTCTTATTACATGTTGTGCTACATATTTGACACGACTTATTTATCAATGGCGCTTTATTGAACTGAAGATTACAATTGAAATAATAAATTAAAAGTTCGTCTTTGTCCCGTATGTCACGTGAGTTGCCATCTATGGAGATGTCGTTCCCTCGTAAAACTTCTTCTTCCCTCCCCTTCCTGCCTCCCACTTCCAAAAATATAACGAATGCGCAACCTTCCAGCAGCCATAATGTTCGAGCGTAGCCACAACCACACACAAGCCACTTATGCAGAGCTCGAATTGTCGAGCCAAGGTCGCCGGGTTCACCACCAAGGCAACGGCGGTCCTTCTCACCATCGTGGAGCACGAATGTCACAACTGCAAAACGGAACCCGAATTGCGAAATATGGCCCCAAGAAACACCAAGCTTCCAAAAAGCCCATCGTTCCTCGGCGTGAAGTCCCCTGCGTCCGCTGCAAAGGCGTTGGCCATGCTTTCAAAGACTGCCAAATCCCCGACAAGGACGGCTACCTCCCTGGCTGTCCCAAATGTGCCACGCTGAGGCATTCTTACGATGAGTGCCGCCTAGTTAATAAGGAGAAGGATGACAGATACTACTTGGTGGAGCTTCGAGATGGAAAATGCCTTGTGCGAAGCCAAGTCGATCCACGAGAAACAGTTGGATTTTGGGACCGTCAATTTCGACCACATACACCTGCTTTTACAGCGATGCTCATGGCAGAAGGCTATCATCAGCGAGTCTCCTACGGTGCAACATCACATAAAGAGGACCAGCGGCTCCGCGATGACGCATGGGACTATCCTTCGAGTATCGGACCTATCGTTCCTCTGCAATACAGACGTCGACCTTTTGCGAACGCTTCCGCGAGCCGGGATGCTGCATTCGAGAACACACATCCAATCCCATCTCAAGCCGCCCTTCCGCAAAATCAAAGCAATCCCCCTCCTGCCTATGGCTCTACAGCTCCATCAGTGCAGCGTGTCCCAGAATATATCTCCGGGTGTTCCTTCGAGCCTGCTCACGCCTGGGCCTCGACACCATCAGGTCAAGAGCACTGTGTTCACGAAAGCGGCACTCCTTCAACTATGATTCGCCCTGCAGCCCCTTTGAGCGCAGATCAGGCTCGCCTTGCAGCCGCACTGAGTTCAAATTATGCGCCACAGGGTCCTCCAGGTCCTCAGTCAAGCCAAAACCACCTTGCAGGTCCTAGTAACCCGTCGCATGCATACCAGGTCCACCCCACCCAGGCTGACGCTTACGGGTTGCAAGGCTCTCAGTCACAATTTAACATTCGTCCCCCAGCGCAAGATGCCTATGGACTGCAAGGCCAGTCACCACAGAACACATACGGAGTGCAAGGTCAGCAAGCACACAATGCATATGGAGCGCAAGGCCAGTTGCCGGTTTCTGGATACCAACAGTCTCACATGGCTCCACAATCAGCACCGCCTGATTACCAAGGCCGCCCCTTCCTTCCACCGGCCCCGCAGATAGCCACCCAACCATTGACTTTGGAGGAGGTTAGAAGTGCCCGCGCCGTCTATGATAGAATGGAGTTGGCTCTTTTGCAGCAAGCCGACACTCAAGGTGCTCCACCCCATCGTTAAGATCTGGCCCCTATTTCACATCATGATACCGAAGAGTTTATACACTCTAGGCTTTCTGAAGCAGGGGTATTTGCTTGTCTATTGACAATGAAAACATTTGGCAGAATTTTCCTAGGGTCAATAGACTCTGAGCCTTATTAGGCGGTGGTGTGCACCGAACATTTTTGGGATCCCATTGGGTTATTAACTTACCACTAAAGTCACGAATCCTATTGGACAGCTCAATCCAGCAAGATCTCAAGACTTGATGAAGTTCGCTTGATTAAGCAACTTTGCTCCTTGATGGGGCTAGAATTTTCGCGCACATTATTTTGCGGTTCTGCTTTGGAAATATAAGTTTCCTATGCAGTCGTAATTCATACTATAACAAACTCTTAACCTCCCATTTGATCTCTAGTGATGTTGCAGTGAGATACTTGCCCCTATAATATTTAGATCAACTTTCAAGACTATATCCCGTGATTGATTTCTGCGGCTACATCTTCAGAGCTTTCGCTCTGAGCCTCTAGTTCTTGGGGTTTCTATTAAATGGATCGTGTAACACTCTTCAAAATCGTGCTGATATAAAGCCGGGCAAAGTCAATCACAAAGTTAACCGCTTCAGAACCCCGCAGGGGCCAAACATTCCCATTCCAGCACTGGAATGGTACGCCCTTCAAGTTGGCCTGGAGGGCATAAAATCCGCATAAAATCCGACGTTCTCATCATTCTAAACTCATGTGCATCTGCTGGCGCACCTGGTTCTTCAGTTGCCAGAGAGGGCGGATGCGCAAAGGTCATTACTGCTTGCGGCTTCAACGCAACAGCCCCCGACCCCGGAGATATGTCCTTCCTCAAGATCCTCACTGCCGAGCTCTAAAAGTTCGCTGTTATTAGTAGAACATTCTCTGTCTATGAGCTTCATAGTCAAACATTGACAAGCGCAATACAATATCAAGGAGCAGCACATTCACAGCGGCCATTTTGGGATTTAGAGATGGTTTCAAATCTTTCATTGATGTGTAGGCTATATGTCACAGCTACGAGATTATGGTGGTGGCTCAATAGAGCTTGCTTCATGAAGCACGTTTATCAACTGAAATCAGCACGTTCAATAAAACGTTGGTGTCCTAGGTATCGTGATGACTCAATAGAGCTCGCTTTATGAAGCGTCATTCGCGAGCTGAATGCAGCATGCCTCATGAGGCCATGATCGATGCGTGTCAGCTGAATACAGCATGCCTAATGAGGCGGTTGTTCTCGCTCAATTGAGCATCCAACAATAGTGGATCAATATTCAATTACCACAGCTGGCCTCCCATTCGTAAAATCCCCCTTGTACAGCTCAAGGTACTCCTCCAACTTCAGCAGACAATCTGCAGCCAACATAGGCATGTCGGAATCATCGCGGGGTTGGTCTAACACGACACGAACTTCCGTCAATGCGGTCAAATGTCGAAGTCTCTTTGCCCAGAAAACCGACTCCGTAATCGAGACATAGTCGTCATCGGTATCAGTCCCAAACTTAACGCTCCAAAGGGCCTTGGTGATGGAAAGACGCGTAATTCTCTCCAGCAGTGGGCGATGGGCCTGGACAAGATATCTCATCCAGTAACGGAAGGTCGGAGGGTCGCAGTACAAGTGGTCGAAATACACAATGGCGTTGTCCTTGGGGACGCTCCAACAAATCGCCCTGTTGAGCTTGATAATCCCAGGATTCGTCGTTGTCACATTCAGGTTCGGTGGCATGGCCGTACGCACGTCACCGACTGTGATCACGCTGTACTCCCTCAGCGCCACACTTCGACTTTCCTGAGTGGCGTGGAGCATGGGGAAGAGTTCAGACATCCACTCGTCATTCACTCCATCCAGCCATCGATTACAGGACGAACTGCGACGCGCATCTACGAGCTTGATGGCAGAGTCGATGTGCATGTTTCGTGCCCTAGGAAGCGCAAACTCCCATACCATTGAGCGGAGCTCGGCGGAAAGCTTCTCGAATGAGAGGAAGCTGTCGTGAAACGGAGGCAGGAACATGTTGAATACGCTGCCGGGGAATTGGGCGATTTGCGCCTGATGCGGTGCAAGATTTCCCAGGACGAGAGTTTGTAAGGTGGCCTGAGTCACCGGAGTCTGCACAAGAGTCTGGCTAGACGAAGCATCTCCTTGGGCGAGAACTTGGGAGGTGCCTTGCGCCACGGGACTCTGGCTTGGCGCAGCGTCTTCTTGGGCAAGAGGGGCCTGCGCGGGTGCGGGACTCCGTTCGTCTTCGCTGGTCGGCGACTCTGATCGCTCGCGGTATCCATCAATGAACAGGCCATTCAGCATGCCTGCCATTTTGCCGTCCATGTTGCGCAAGGGCCGGTGCTCAGGAGCGAAGAGCTGGACTAATTTGGCGGATATGATTTCGATAATTGGGCTGGTGGGATCGAGATCAAGGGAGCCGTATTCGTGGTTGCGGGGGGCGGGAAGGTTTTGAAATTTTGCCAGCGGTCGAAGATTATAAACCCTGGATCCGATCTCTCTAGAGAGGCGTGCCAAGGTAGAGCCACAAAGTGAATTACATGGAGCGCCAAACAGGCAGTAAGTTGCATATTTTCATCAGCTTTAATAAATCCCAAATAATCAAAAAGGATCTGCAAGTGCTAGTGCTCTATGTTTTGGTAGAATTTGGCCTCAAATATTTCCTTTCATATAGAATGACTCTACGTTTAGATGCCTCTTCGTACGGATACTAAGTGGTCATCTGGAGCTCTAGGATAAATTCTTTGATATGTAGCACGATTTGCACTGCTACGAATAAAAATATAACTTGAACACTATTCTTCTCGTACCCACAGCACGTCTCTACTTAATTTTAAGGCACTCGAGCTATCAACAATGCCGAAATGAAGATGTTAGCTACTCAAGTGTCACGTGATGGTATTGCGTTCTAAAATTTGACGCGCATGACCTCTCTAACAGCTCGATCTCTTTCCAAATGTCTTAGGTCCTTCGACCAGAAAGAAAATCAATCATGGCCGCTTCTCCAAACGATAATTCCGGTCTCTTGGATTCGCTCCTTTCATTAAACTCTCTCGAGTCCAGCGACGCATCCTCTTCCTCTCAGGGACCCAGCTCTCAGGCGACGCAGAACGACCTTGAATCCGAGGATGAGTCCGGCGAGACTTCAGCTTGGAATTCCAAAACAGCAGCGATGTCGCAGCTGCATTACGAAGAGCGAGTTTCCATCAACACGCTGTTGTCCTTTACGCCAGGTCCCCCGACGAATTTTGCGGACGAAATTACATCTCTGATGGACGCGACGACTGTTGATGGCTTAGAGAAATATTCCATCATACCAGCCAAACGTTTCAAAAAGTTTCCTAAGCTGCCGCTTGAGATTAGACTCAAGATATGGAGAGCAACCTTTCCCCGACGTCAGACCATGTTCATCGACAGCGTCATCAACAATTCCCACGCTGCCCCTTACATCTACTCCCCCCGGCAAGAACATCTCGTCGCATGTCAAGTCAACCAAGAGAGCAGAAGAGAAGCGTTGAAGCATTTCTCGATCCTTACTCCAGCACACTGGAACTCAAATGGGCCTGCACCTACACCTGGAATATGGGTTCGGGGAGGTTCTCACTGGCTTAAAGGGCTAGATCACATCTCCATGAGGTTCTGCAAAATGTATTCTTCACGTCAGGTCTACACGATATGGATGGATTACCTGCAAGGACACTTTCCACTCCTGCTCAACTCGATTACGTCCATCGACATCACAGAATGCCCTTGGTTCACGGCTGGAAGTGGAAGTGGTTTCGAAGGAGATGTGGACGCGGATAGGGTATCCATCCCACTCTCACGTTCTTGGTTGAAGTTTACGCGATACTTTCCCTCATTGACAGAAGTGCGCATCACAATGGCAAGGCGGATGCTACATACAACTGATGCACAAGCTGCTGCATCAAAGGCTCACATAGTGGCCGACATGGATGCTTTTATGAAGATGCACACGGCGGATTTCGGTGGGTTTCAGCCAAAAGTAGTTATGCTGTGAGAAGTCAGGTCTGCGCTCGGGAGTTGATCGTAGAGCGTACACCCTGACTCCTTCGACACTCCTCGGATGGAGATTTCAAAAGATTGCGTTTATAAACGCTAGGCGCATACGCCTATACTTCTTCTCGCGAAGATAAGCATCCATAGATGCACCAGCGAATACGCTGCATTTCGGCTCAGTCAGAAAAGCTGTACGAATATTCCTTCATAAAGGAACACTTATAAGTGTTTGAAGCAGTAAATATGCTTGGAAGTCTGTATACATACTGCATCCATAGGTGCCTGACCGGATTATGCCGACTCGAAGTTCTGGAGCAGACTAGGTCAACGTACGAAGAAATGCAATGGGAAGCGTCGTTGGAAGATCATTTGATCATCCCCTCGTTTTATCATTCTATGTGACGAGTGGATTTAGATGATATGTCCATATATAAGAGAACTGTGCCATGGTATTCGCTACGGGCCTTTTTCAGTCGCTTCCTTCCATATCACGAGAAGCCCAGCCCTTCCACAGACCCCGGCGCTTCCACAGACCCCGGCGTATCATACTGTCATACTGCTTTAGGTTAGCCAAGTTTGAGTTTTGCTTGCTTTCCTATTCCCATATTGTCGTGCTATTCTTCCGTCCCTAATTTCGCTCCGCCAACGCTGCCGTTTTCTCTCAGAACTACCCCAATCCCAGTTCCACATCTCCATGTGTCCACCTCGCCGCTGCTCGTTCAAAATTTATCCGTATTCTTGCTTCGCCTATCAATGGGACGAAACCTCAAATGCAGTCAAGAAATTCAAGGTGCAACGTAAATATGCGCATGCGAAGAGACAAACTTCGAATAGCTGCACCTATCACCATCCTATGCGCTCGGGTGTATGCTTAGTTGTGAAGCGCAAAGCCACAGTCTTTTTCCATCTCGGGGATCCTCTCGTCAAGCTTGGTATCTTCATCGAACTTCGTACAACATTGCCACCGCCACTCCCCCCAATTTCTCAGCCTCCTTTTCGTTCTCGCCGCTTCCTACTGAGATCACTGGCACGCAACCCATTCTCTACACCTTGCACTTCCTGAAGATGCCCACCGATCTTCACATATCTAGTGAGGACATGTGCTCTAAACCGAAAAAGCTCGGTAGCCTTTTCTACCCAATGCAGAAGGAATAAGTACCTTCTCACGTTTGGCTTTGACTCTAGACCTATGCAGACCTCACTCCGTCTCATCCAACTACGTGGTTTTGTTGTAAATTCCAGGGGTGGCCAGCGACTCCTGTTTCCTGATTCATCTTCATTCCTACTACTCTCAGCGTGTTTCATTTACAGGCTGAAAACTGGGTACTAAGGGGATCAAAGATATTCAGAAAACAAGGAGGTACGGGATTGAATTTACAGAGCAGGCAGGTAGGCAACGGCGTGACACCGGCATGCATATCAAGATTGAAGGGTACAATTACGTGAGAAAGCGTGTGGAATGAGAAGATGTTTGTTGTTCATGGTTCACCAGGTCACAAATGTTAAGGCTGCGTGCAACATTCCAAGTTCTGTCCATTTGAAACTCTAAAACATAAGTCCGCGCGCCATAAACCTGTTACTTAGTTAATCGTCTCATAAGACGACGCTTTATGAAGCGATGTTCTTTCCGTATAGCCTGTCGTAACTCTATGGAGTGTGATTTATAAATCAGTGCAGCTGTTGGCGAGAGAAATATCATCGAAGGGGAAAGTGAAACTACAAACCATCTTATGAGATGACGCTTTATGAAGCGGTGCTGCAACCATCTAATAAGATGACGCTTTATGAAGCGATACTGGACTACTGGACTCTATGGAGATTGTCGTTACTCTATAGAGCATGTGCTTAATGAAGCAAGTCGGCCGTGTACGGCATGGGCGCAGGTCGTCCATCGAGCATCACAAAATCTCATCATCCACCCCTCCATCATCCACCCCTCCATCACCCGCACCTTCCTCAGTCGCCGCAGGGACCACCGCAGGAGCCGGTGGAAGCCAATGCGTGAACGGCACAGGATGTTCGCATTTGCACGATTCGTTATGACGGTGCGACTCATTGAGGTACCAGAAGAGTGCATCCTCAGGCGAAGCGAATTCAATGCGCTTACTCATCGTCCCAATCCCATCAAAGTCCATAGCGGACGATCGTCTCCGGTAGGTGTACTGAAGCAGGTCGTCGGCGAATTCCGAATTCAGCTTAAGCGGCGAATCCGAGTGGAACCGAAACGAGCCGCTCCACTGCGCAAGATTCATAACCATACTGCGGAGGGTTGAGAGAAAAATAGTATGGCGATAGACGTAATTGACTATCCCAAGATTGAAGGGGTGATCTCGGGCATAGATCACAAATGCGCCCAATACAACGTCCTGGAGCTTCGGGATCGTGTACCTGTCGGCGAGTACGAATAACCGTGCAAAGAACCCCCAGGGTGTTCGCATAGCATCCTTTTCGCAAACGACACTCTCCAAAGACCAAACCTTTTGAGGCACGAAGATCTTGTCGTCGTAAATCCACTGAATCATGGCTCTAACGGATTGCGGATCATCGTCTGGAAGTTCGATGACGCCATTCGAGGCACGACGGGCTCTGATTATCAGTAGTTCTCGGAGTTGTGCGCGGTGGTACTCTTCTGGTTTCTTGCCTTTCCCAGTCCACTTCTTGTACTTGATGGGAGCCCGGGTCCATTCGTCGGAACATGCCGCTTCGAAGAACTCACCACCCTTGGCGATAAGACGCGTCTTGTGAACCGTCATCCAATTCTCCGGCTTGCTGCGGTTGCCAACGATGATGGTAACCATGTCGTCGAGTGACTCGACGAATTCCTGCTGCTTCGCAGGCTCGGATTCTGCGGCTGCCCGCCGATGCTGGCGGCGTTCTTTCCGATCCATGATGGAATCGGAGAGGTCGGAGGCGCGGGAGGAGTTGTAAGAGGAGATGTCGACTTTAATGCGTGTGAATGTAGAGTCGCAGTAGAATATCAGAGAAGGGGGTCGCAGAAGGGGGAGGGCAGAGGGGGAGAAAAAGGAAAATCCCAGGAACTCAGGATAATATATTTCTGTGGGCGTTGATTATGTAATAGTGTCATCATGTGATATTCAAATCCGTATGTAATCACGTTTCTCTTGAGCTTAGATGAATGCATACCGCATATCCCAAACTTTAAAAGCCTCCAGACATCCAATAGAAGGCTCTGATGTCTCTCATGTACCAGCCTGTCGTCAATCTTTCAATTGTCTAAGCTTGAACAAACTTTTCCAAGATTCAGGATAAAGTCTTGCCACTTCCAGGAACATTCTCTCGGCAATAGCTAGTCAAATTCCTGAACATCGAGAAGGGCGGTAACATTTGGGGGGCGGGAAAGACTCGGAGCTATTAGAGATGTTTAATGGAATCTGGACGCAAATATCATCAGCTGTCCAACGTCTGTACGCCGTGTCTATGCTGGCCATTGGTACCAAGTACTCACTTTCATCTTCCGATCAACTATTGGTCTCTGAAAGCAGCCAAGTCTCACAGTCTGTCGTACAGGAAAGTGCTCGATTGAGCCAACCTTATTATTTTCAAAAGTTTACAAATCCCTAACCTGCAGTAAAATTATCAGTATTCCAAAGGCTCCGACGGAGACCTCTGACTTGGACGCGCACCGGGCCAAATCCACAGAAGGCATTACAAATTTTGGCTGCTCTGCGAAATAACAGGAAAACTCTCTGGAGGTAGATAATCTCTATCATTTACTCAAATCGAGACGTCGTGGATGGTTTCATAGCAGTTAGCTGTAGCTCTGTCACTTGGATGGTCTGTGATGTTTGTGAATAATTATATTGGCTCATGTTATCGGAGGCTTTTTGAACCTTTTATTTTTGAGTGGGATACAAACTTAAGTGGGATACAAACTTTCTTAAACTAGCAGCCTACGAGCCAGCTCGATTGCTCCCAGCACCACTATTTCCCAACTTATTCTTCACAACACCCGCCAAAGCGATCGCGCAGCCGCAATCGGGAACAGGGGAGGACGCGATTTCGTGAAGAAGACCCTACCTCAGTCAACACCCCATGGCATGTACAATCCAGTGCCCACGTAACAGCCCAAGCTGTATCTGGCAGTCTTCAAGAGCATGACCGAGGAGCTACCACCTGGAGGATTGAAAATGGGAGCAAGAATTGTTCGTCTCGGATGGGGGCTTTTCAAGTGTTGCTACAAACCCTTTCTCCCGGGGAACACCTGCAAACGTGGGAAGAGGGTCAGTCCCGGTTCGCAATCTATGCCTTCATCTGCACTTGAGGCACCATCACAACCCGCACTTTGCTACCACTGCAAACCCTTTCTCCCAGGGTACGCCTGCAACCGCGACGAGGGATCAGTGCCCTTTCACAACCTACGATTATTGCAAGCATTCTGGTGTGGAGATCCTTCGTCGCAGTCAGGGCCGTAGAAGTGGTGGACAGTGCAGTCGTGTTGATTCCAGGCGTGTTCGGTTTCGGGCACTGTCTGACGGCCTCGACGTGGTACTAAATCAAGGCTTCTGGGGTCTCACTGGTATTCGGTAAGCCAGATTTTTGTAACTTGCAAATTGAGAGTTCCAGCCTGCGCAAGGAGTAAGACACTAGGAAGAGGGGGTTGGTTAGCAAGACAGCCTTGGCAGAGGCTGCCACCTTTCAAATCACCGAAGACTGTAATGCTGCATCGGCGAGTCTAGGAGATGGCCAAGGGTTCGCTCGAGTTGCAAAGGCAAGACGACGCCGACACCCCAAAGGAGGGTTTCGCTTCGACTTTGGTTGCGGCTGCTGTCTTCCAAATACGACATAATGCTAGGCTGCATATAAACGTACAGGTATTAAGACGGTAATCACGGGTTCGAATATCCCACTCGAGATATTCATGCCTTCAATTCTCGCAACCGATTTCAGGCACCCGAGGCACCAAACAAGATTGCCCCCGAAACTATCACCGGCGAGATATTTGCTGAGGTCCGAAATATAAAGTAATTTGATGATCGAAATCGCTAACTTTGAGGGGTTTGGCCGATGAACACCGCAAGGATGCAAGCAATGTATTTATTAGGCAAGGGTGACCACTGGTAGAAAGCAAAATGAGAAGGGAAGTAGGAGCGAAAGGAAGAATTGTAGAAAGGGTACAGAAAATCAGTGTCATTTTGTTACCCACACAGGCACCAAGAATTAGATATTTCGAAGTCAATGTCGAGGTGGAAATAATAGGGGAAATGTTATTTGTATGAATGTATGCATTCCCTTGCTGGAAAGGTTTATAGGAAAATACGGCAACGCGGCCCAGGCCGCTCCGATAAACAGCGGAATCAAATGTTGCCCTGTGGAGCAATGGTGCATCTAGCACCCAATTTATGAAGCGGCATCTTGTTAGACGTAATACCTTGTAAAGTATTCAAACCCTGTCGAGTTTCCCAATTTATGGGGTAGAATAAAAATATGTCGCCTGCGTAGTTAGCACTTCCCAGAACAGTCTCTTAACCCAGACCCATTTATCCTTCCGATCACCAAGCATAACACTCTTTGAAGTATACCGAGCCCTGTAGGGCTCCCCAATTTGTGGGATTACACTTGGATTGTCCCGTGTGCAAGACTACCTCCTGCCCTAAATACTATCGTTCCTTGTATTATCCCGCCGGTGGCTATTCACCCTGCTCCCGCCAACCAATGTAGCCTCCTCCTTGATCAAAGAGCTTGCGACATTAGATCGTCGGCTATTTTATAAATCAGCCTGTGCCCGATCCAATGTCGCTCGAGCTTTCTCAATGTCTTCCAAGGTCATCGAGATAGGGTCACCAATGCGGGAAATTGGATGGACAGGTCCTGCTATAGATGGTCTCCCCAAAGACCCCTCCGTGGTTGGCCGGTATTTTTGTGGCGGCGGTTGGGGAGCCCTATATGTAGCATGTGTAGAATCATGTGCTGTTGGCGACCCTGCTCTCCGTAATAGCTCGCAGATCGAGTATTTGAAGTGGCGAGCCGAGGCTGGGGCTTGTATTGACGCTGGTCTTGTACATCATGCCGAGAACCTTCGGAATATTGCTGGCCTTGAGCAGAATAGCCGTATGCGTGCCGACTTTGATGGGGCGGCGGAGGAGGTGGAGGTGGAGGTGGAGGTGTTGAAGGGCCCCGAACGGAGTTGTATCCAGGGTGGTAGCCGTTGCGTTGGTTGCGGAGGAGCACGCGGTGCTTGGTATTCCTCATGCGATGGCCGCGAATGAGTATGTTGATATCTCGGCACGAGGGGACCCTGAGGTAAAGGGTAGCCATACTCCGGCGGAGGCTGAGCATGTGGCTGGATAGACTGCGAATGCACTCCATACAGGCCAGAAGGAGGAGCGTCCAAAGCAGCCTTTCCCCTCTGAGGTGAGGCGGAATGAG
Organism: Lachnellula suecica; assembly: GCA_007825345.1. NCBI lineage: Eukaryota > Fungi > Ascomycota > Leotiomycetes > Helotiales > Lachnaceae > Lachnellula > Lachnellula suecica. The sequence goes on from QGMK01000468.1 coordinate 18,151, forward strand.
ATCTCCGATGGTTTGTGGGTCATTTCTCCACGCAGGATCCGGCCATCTCTCGTCGTCCTTGCGCTGCTCGCCATAGGTAGCCCTATGGTAATAACCCTCTTTCACCAACCTGGCCGTAAAACCCGGCGTATGTGGTCTGTAAGGACGACTCCAAAAGTCGGATGTGCTTCTGGGATCGACGCGGCTCCTGACAAGACATTTGCCATCTCGAAGCTCCCGACGAGTAATACTTGTCATCTCTCTCCCGGTTATGGTCCTATTCCTACAGTCATCATAGGAATGACGCAAGTCATCACATCTCGGGCAGCCGGGCGAGTATCCGTCAGCGTCTGGTATTTGACAATCCTTGAGAGCGTGGCCGATCCGGCGACACCAGAGGCAAGGAATCTGGGCCCGAGGTAGTTGTGGGCGGCCACTTTTATTGTGGGTTCGACGTGGCTCTTGCGACTTTGATACTCGACACATCATGACTCTGCGGCTGGGTTGCGAAAGCTCATGAGGTTGTTGCTGCGTATTTCCTTTGGCGCTTCGGCGTTGCCTATTTGCGCGGGCTTTGGTGTCGTCGATTCTTTCGCGGGGGAGCTATCGTAAGAAGACGGATCTTGGGACAGCTCACGGTCTTGCATCATGGTGGCTGATGCTGGTGGCTGTTGGTGGTGATTGTTTCGCTGTGTTCGGATTGTGTGTGATTAATCGCCCAAGACTACTTTAAGAATGCCGGTGTCGCATCACATGACCGTGCCACGAGCTTTCATTTCTTGGGTATTTGTTCGCACATAGGTTGTACTGCGACATCTTTGCTCAAACTATGTTAGGTAAAATATACTGCGGCAGCGGTGTTGGCAGAGAATCTTCCAACTCTTCATGTACTTTCAAGTCTGGCTGTTACGGGCATGTCTCCAATAAGATCAATGGTAATAGATACATCTAGCTTTGGGGCTTCATCGCGTGAATATTCAAGTCGTCACATAAGCCGACAACATCAAAGTAGGCTCAGTGCATATTCAAAGATGGCACAGTGGATTTGACATTCCCAGTCGGTGACACCTTCCCCTTGCACACAGGCCATTGATTTCGAACACCATAAATGCCAAGTGCCATCGAGTACCTTCTGCATGTGTTGGTGCTACTTTCCCTGCTTTTCTAATTGTGCATCACTTCGGCCCCTTCCGTCCTTTTTTTCTTCGCAGGTTCACCCACTCCTCGAGTCTCAGCACATTCTCACTTCTGACAGCCCCTGTCTTCCTCACGCAAATCCAACCCCTCTGACTTTTGCAATGGAGGTTTCAAAAGAAGATCGCTTCAATTCATGGAGTGAAGAAGCACTGCAATTCGGCCGCGATTCGATGGAGCTCTATCATCGAGTCTTCAAGAACACGGAATGCACCAACATCATTGTATTAATCGATGAGTACGGCAGTGAAGTTGTGAAGATGATAGAAATCTTCAACCAGGGCAAGATACTTCTCGATGGCATAACTGCATCCAAGCTTGAGACACAGAAGCTGGAGGGAGATGCCCTCAATAAGCTCGCTGAGCTCGAGTCCGAAGAGGCGAGACTACGGCAAGAGCATCAAAGTAAGATGCAAGGCCTACAATCAGCAGAAGAAGAGACAACCCGATTGTTGAAGATTCGCGAAGATGCTGTCGCCAACAGAGAACGGCTCATCTTCAAGGCGGAAATTGCAAATGCAGAGACGCTCAAGGCAGAGCGGAAGGCGATCCAAGATTCGGGCATCACCCAGGGACAGATTCGAGATACCCTTCAAGGCATCCTTGCGGTAGTTGGCACTGTGGAAGCCGCAGCGGGCACAACACTCGGTGGAAAGGTCGACAAGTTGATCGAAGATCAACGTACACAAGTCGACGCTTTGACCAAAGCAAGAGACGAAGCCTTGGCTCGAGAGAGTTTACTCGCCGGAAAGGTTGCTCAACTGCAGAGGGACTACTCTTCTGCTGTGGAAGTACGCGATGAACTCCAGCGATACAAAGATGGTCTAGTGCTGGAAGATGGTGATCTGACTGTCTTGAAGAGCGAAAAGGACAAGGCCACGGCACGAGCAGACGATCTTTCTCACCGACTCACAGAAGTGACGAACGAAAAGGTTGGGATCGAAGCGGCTCGTGATGAACTTCAGAAGTACAAGTCTGGGCTTACCGCAGAAGACGGGGAAATGACTCTTCTTACAACTGAGAGACATCGGGCCACACGGACCATTGAGACGCTGAATGGCCAAGTCGGAGAGCTCCAGCAGCAGGTAGCTACTTTGACCAGCGAGCGAGACGCTGCAGTCAGCATCCGCGATAAGCTCCAAGAATATAGGGATGAGCTCACGTTAGAGGGTGGGGACCTGTTTGTTCTTGCCGAGGAGCGGAATGCGGCTCTCGAAGAGCTTGCTGAGCTCAAGTCACAATTTTCGACAGTGCGGACCGAGCGGAACTCCGCGTTAAGTCAGCGAGATGAACTGCAGACGTATAAGGACAGGCTCTTACTAGAAGGCGGTGATATCTTCGTTCTTCTGGCTGAGAGAGATTCAGCTCTGGAAAGAATTTCCACGCTCGAGGCGGATAAGACGAAACTGCAAGAAGACCATATCAGTCTTGATGCCTACAAGAAGGAGCTCAAGCTTGAGGGTGGCGAGATTTTCAATCTCGAAAAGAATAAGACTGCAATTCAGAGCCAACTCGACGAATTGCAGTCCGTTCACGACAAGCTCACCGAACCAGAGGGCACGATCTCTACGCTGCAGACCAGAATCGCAGACCTGAGTCAGATCTGTGTGGAGTTTGTACCACTCCTCAATCAAGATGGTGATGAAGATTGGCAAGTCGAGCATTTGCTTCCCCAAAAGGATCGGCTTCAAGAGAAGATCAAAGGGTTGATCACGAGCCTCAATTCTGTCCCTGCCCTCAGGTCCAATGCTGCTGAAAAGGAAAAAGCCAAGCAGCAAATAGAGATACTGCAGCGAGAAAAAGATGAGCTGACTCGTCAATTACAGCCACAGGCGATGCAGCAGTCCAGCGGGGCGAAGAAGCGTAAGATGGGTTCTTCAGATAGTGTGTGTGTTGAGCCGGAAGATCTTCATTTACGAATGTCGAGTATCCTTCAAGCCATCTCGCCACCTTCTGTCACTGATCTTCCGACATACTTGATGCTGATGGCCAAGGTCTTCAAAGACCAGGACAGTTTTGATGAATACGATCTCTACACCAGACAGCCTTCTCACAAAAAGACCGGTTGGAAATGTCTTGGTCGAATCAACTCTATTGGTCACTCCCTGGTCAAGAATACAGTTGGTGACCAACAATGTACGAAGTGCGCAAAAGCAAAAGAAGAATTTTGCTTGCAGATTCGGCAGGGTAGTCAACGTATGGAAGTAAGATTGGTTCCGAGAACCTGACTGGCTTGAACGTATGTTTCTGGTCACCGTTCCCTCAGTCCTTCCCTCAGTCCTTCCCGTCCGTCACCTGACATTCTCAAACGGGCTGCATTCAGCTTCCAGCATGCTGGGTCAATTAACAGCTATATGTAGCTCGCAGTATTCTGTGACTTTAGCTGCATTCAGCTTCCAGCATTGCTGGGTCAATTAACAGCTATATGTAGCTCGCAGTATTCTGTGACTTCAGCTGCATTCAGATTCCAGCAAACTGGTTCATCCCAAAGTTGTATTCAGCTCCAGCATACTGGGTCATTTCATACCTGCGTTTCGTATACAGACTTCTGCCGATCTGCGTTCGCCTCGGGTATACCGGTTCATCTAGCAACTGCGAATAGTTTACAGCATTCTGAAGGGAATCGCGCTTGCGGATTATAACCATGTAATACATCACAAACTCGAGAAATTAAATGTGATTCACACTGCCATTTGATCAAGTGACTGTTTCGACGATTGTATTTTTACTGATTTTGAAAACCTATATTCGAACAGAACATCAATCAGAGGAATCCCACTTGTAATATGCAACACTCTGTGATTGATAAAAGACGGTGATGTTGGTTCTACTCAACCAATAAATATTCCAAAGGTGCCCTCTAACCCAAACTTCCGAGCCCCTGATGTATACATTATGGTATGTTTATCATGCCCATAAATAGCAGATCGTGTCAATTGACACTCAGGCTCATGCCAAATGTGGTGGATCAGGCTCATAAGCCCCCCCGAGACATTTGATCTTCAAGCCATCAATAGTGGATTAGATTAATGAACCTTCAAACTCATACCAAATGTGGTGGATCAGGCTCATAAGCCCGGAAAATTTAGACCAGCAATTGTGTATCAAGTCAATAGACCTTTCAAAATCATACCAAATGTGGTGCATCAAGCTCATAAGCCCGGAAAATTAAGACCAGCAATTGTGGACCTGGTCAATAGACCTTGAGATGCCTATTCCATATTTGGCTTTGCAGGCCAATGGGCCATAAGGCAGGCATGATGACCCCTAAGTAGCACTCCGTGACTGCCTTTTCAACAACAAAGCATCTAACAAATCTTTGACACTATCGCGAGGAGCGTTCAGGGGAACGAAGTTCTGCCAGAACGACATTTGAGATGGTGGAACTGTGTATCCACTTACCCTGTCCCCCGAAGGCGAATGTATCGTGTATAATGCAGATTTGTTATTGCTCGTTGGGTCCTTCTTGATGCTCAGCTTGGAAACAAAGACCAAAATCTTGGGCTGGGAGTGGACGAAGACAACCCAATCAGACTTTGAGCATGCAACAATCCCTCCCCAAGTCATTTCGAGATGATGCTTTCCATAGGCCTCTTCGAGATAGTGATCGAAATCGTCTGGGAATGGCAGCCTAATTTCGCCAATAAGCCCGTGGACTTTGCTGGCGAAGGACCGAATCCGAGTGCTAGCAGATTCCATAAATGGGAAGACTCCCAAATACCGTGTGGTGATCATCCGAGCCACCTCAAAAAAGGCAATGGCGAATATGCTGCTAGCTGGAGTGGGGTCAAACTCCATGAGATCCACAATCGTCTGGGCGACAATACGTGGGCCATCATGATCAACACATGTTCGGAGCAGTTCTAGTACCTCCATGGTAACGTATGCCGTTTTAGAGGAGAAGTCCTTGGCATGAACACGGGTATGAAGGTCGAGCGCGGCGTCATAGAGCCTGCGTTTGAGACGTAGCTTCGTTGGGAGTATATCAATCATGACTTTCCACGGCGTGAAGTCGACTTCACAAGGCGCGAGTTGGATCAAAGGCGTAGATAGTACTCTTGCAATCCGTTCAGCCTCTTGGCCACGTAGACCGGGAGCCGTGTTCTGGATCAACCTAGCCATACATGCAAGAGCGACGTCCGTATTGGAAATTTCACAGTAGGTGACATCCTTGTCCATCAGAGAGCTTTGAGCTATAAATAGAAGAACAGGGGAATAACATAAATCAAAGATATCTCAACGGTTCACCATAATCTAATCGTCTTTACTTGGTGCTGTGTTTGTAAATGATTATGTCAGCAAATCGCTGCAAGCGAGCCCCTGAGTCGCGAAAACATGCCCGTACACTATTTTTGACCCTCATTTATGCTTTTGGGCAGATGCTAACTTTCCAGGTTGTCCATAAACCTTTCCCATGACCGCGTCCTAAACATCGTTATCCTCCTCCCCACTGTCGCTCGTCTCAAAATTTGAATCGGCTAGAAATCCTGCATCGTCCAAGACCTCCCGGCAAGTTGGGCCTGACTTTTTCGTATCGGTCGAACTTCTTCAAGCCACCGTGGGGTATAGTCGTCAGTCAAGTTCACATCTAAGTTAGGTAATGCCTTCAGAAATCCATAGCGGCCGAGGAGGCCTGCCCGCTCTCTATTTGATGTGAAGCCGGCTATGGTTCCCAATGCATGGTAGGAAGTATAGATAACGGAGTGGAGATGAACGGTTTTGATTCTTATCGAGCTAGCCAAGGTGTATAAAGAAAATTTAAAAAATCAATTTAAATTAAAATAATTGATTAAAATTAAATTAAATTAAAATAGTACTTTTTTTAAAAATAATTAAATTAACGATTTATTAAAAAATTAATTATTTAAATTATTTT
>QGMK01000469.1:0-24200 GCA_007825345.1 Lachnellula suecica
GTGGGTGTCGGAGTGTGGGGTTTAGTATTGAATTCTAATCTTTAGCAACTAGGGCTTGGAACAGCTGGACTTGGAATAGCTGAAATTGGAACAGCTAGACCCAGGGTAGGTGGACTCGGAGCAGCTGGAGTTGTCCTTCGAAGTTGGGGTACTTATATGGATGCAAACTCTGACAACAAACTTGGGATAGCTGGACTAGAAAGGCAGACGTCAACTGGCAGAGTGGGTTTGCTCTTGAGGTGGAAATGTTTTTGGTAGCCTAAATATTGCAGGACTAGACATGGTAGCTTTTGAGTACTCAAGAAAGCATGTTGCATATCCAGATCTGATCTGTTTCCTTTGGCTCCTGCGTCATAATCCGAGGTTGAAAGTCTTCTTGAAAGATGCTAATGTAGATAGAATGTTCGATGTTGAATTATTAGAGTGGCGGATTGGAGGTGATGTTGAAGTCGAAGGAAGTTGAAAGTAGAGGTGAAGTAAAGAAGAAGGTTGGAGTTGAAGCGGGCAGAGGATAGATAGATTGAAGCCGTAATAGCAAAATCTGCCGCTTGAAATTGCATTTCAATCTTCCCTCTATACAGAAATAATAGCATGTGCCTTGAGGCATTCTGGGTGAGTCCTCTTTTCAAGAAGGATGTGGGTTCGTTCGATATTTGTACTCAACCCGTCTCTGCCCGAGAAGATAATGGCAGGACCAGGAGCTTGTCAAATATCAATTGATTCCTGCACTCTCAGAGGAGGTAGCAAACGGAGTGGGCTAGCTGCAGAAGAACCCTGGAGTATGAGGAAATCTGATCTGCCACAATAATACTAGAGCGAGCGACTACTTTTTGAGCTTTGGTAATATTAATTTACACGTGAGCAAGTGGGCTTCGTTGGTCTTCTGTGTCGGGGGGTACCGGACATCGATCTTGACCGTAATGAGAGTATTTATTGCGACTTCTGGTGGCTAACTTAGAGAACAACTTTGAACTGTTAAAGCCAAGAAGCTAACAACGCACTGGATTGCCAACACACTTGGCCCAGCAGATTTGAGCCGGCAACATCAGGGATGGGGGTGTTAGACTTGGGGGTGCTTGATTTGGGGGGCTTGATTTTCACTGACTTGTATAGTTTGGATAACTGGACCTGGACAGCAGATTCTAACCAGCAGATTTCAATTGACAGATTTGAGCTGTTGCTGGTTCTAAGATATCTTAATGAAAGAGAGCTTGTGGGAAGAACTCTGAAATGTATCTTTACTGTTCGGTATATTGTTAGAGGAGTCAATAGACAAATTTGGTGTTCGCTCTGTGGCAATGGTGGAAAAAGGGAGGCGGATCAGTTGTGCCGGTATTTAGTAGGCAAGACAATTATGGTATAATTCATCTATTGCAAACTATTCAACAGCAGTAGCCATGACGAATAGCCAAGCATCGAAGACATCCTCTAGGAACGCTACAAACCAATCATCTCATCCAAGCCATCCTTCTACCCATACCCCTCAAAACGCCGCATACCAAAACATAACGCCGTGATCCATTTTTAATCCAATCTATCTCAATCTATTTCTTGCTTCCTTTCTGGCGCGATCTCGATAGCAATTGCGACATGACAAAGTGCGAGACGTCTTCATCTCCCCAGTAGCTTAGGTGGCTTGCGATTGTGCTGTCGTATATTAATATGTGACTTCGAGGGTGGTGTTAAGATGACTTACTTGATAGGGTTGAAATCCAGAACGCTCCTGTTTCTACGTTAGATATTTTTCTTGTGGGTTTTCTTTTGCAAGAAAGAACTTACTCCTGAATACTATAATCAACCCTGCCATTCGAATTCAACGCCCTGACCTTCATCTCCTCCCTCCTCAGCTTCTTCCCCTTCTCCTCAACCTCCGCCCAATCCTCATTCACACTCTCATTCTGATGATTCTTGCGCCTCTTCTGGAAGCCAGCATACAGCGTCTCGATCTCGTCGTCGATGAGTGTCGGCGCGTTGGCGCTGCTGCCGTCTCTGTCCGCAGCAGCGGTATTTTCAGCTAGCTGCCGTTGCTTCTCGTTGGTGTTCTCCCGCTGCAAAACAGGAATGTCGGAGATGACGCCGCCGGCTGAAATGTTAGTGCCGGCTCCTACTGATTGCCGAATTTGGGGAATGCTTGGAGCCTCCATACGCGCTACATCGTCGCTCGTGAGACCCAGACTGCGATTTAGGAGACTGCTTGCGATTCCGGAGCTCAGGCTGGACCAGAGACCGCTAACGCTTTGTCCGACCTTTGCACCGATTCCACTCACGCTAGCTGATATGGTGTTTTTCTTGGTGTACGGTAGAAGTTGAGGCTTCATGGAGGACATTGCTGGCGAAATAAGAGGCTCCAGACGATATGCAATAGGATCCGAGGGATGGAAGATGTTGTATAGTTGTGCAATTTTTGGCGACGATATAGTAAGAGGAAGACCCGTTATGCCTGAAATGTGCTCTCCGGTAAACCTTGAGCTTGAGGAGGCGGCGAGAAAGGGATCTTGCATGTAATTGGGGTCCAATGGGGACTCGGCCGGTAGAGCATCATCTCTGTTAAAAAATCAGTCTCCCCTCAAGAATATAGAACTCCAACTTCGGGCAAAAATTCGTTCCTACGCCAATAACGAGGTATTTAAGAGATAGAGAAAACTTACTCCTGATGTCTTCCCATTATGTTTCTTCCCTTCAACATCTGGAACAGGCCAATAGGGGATCCTATGCAGTAAAAATCCTCAACATCGAAATCAAAGTCCAGCTCCTTTCCTTGTCCTTTGGTGGAGTTCGACGGCCGATGCTTTTTGGACCCACGGGGACCCGAGAGCTCTTTCTGCCGACACAGCAAATCGAATAGAATGGCGGATCCCAGGCTATGGCCCATGAGACTGACTTTGCCGTTGAAGTCGGGATGGCGTTCTTTGAAGAGTTTGTATATGCGGTTGACCTTTGGCACAAGTCAGTAAAGATAGCTATATAAAGTATAAGCTCGTAAAGTAGAGACTTGCGAGGCAGTCATATTTCATGGACAGCAGTCAAGGATTATGTGGGAGACGACAAACCTCCTATATCATTGTTAGCGAGTCGCTCATTTGTACATTGGGGCCAAAGGGAACGAACCGTCAAAACGATATTGATGATTTGCTCTCGATATGCACTCTGGTACAAAAGGATATCTAACGCCAGATCGCTAATTAAGCTACGGACAAAAGCAACTAGCAGTATTGTCAGTATATCACCACACGGACCAAATGAAAGGAAATCTGTAGAGCTACGCACCTCCTTCGACCGTGATGTCTTCCAAGCTAGGGTATTCATCGTCGTAATCTTGGGCGGTGCCTATATCGTGTTCCTTGCGGTTCTGTCGTTTCTTTGGGAAGTCAAGAAGGTGACGCCAGCAAACGGGGAGTACTAAAGTTACGTCTCAGCATCAAATATTCGGGAATTTCATGCTAGGGACGGGTTCCTAGTGGACTTACCTTGAACTCGACAATTCTTGGGCAACTTATCGATCTCGGAATTGAGTGCCTGAAGATCAGCGGAGTTTGAGTATACACTTTTCAATGTTTTCCTCAAGACGTTGACATCATGAATGAAATTCACGCTCTCCGTTCTACAATTTTGTTAGCTACCTCAAGTACTACGAGCCGCGCCATGTAAACACGTACCTCATCCCCAGCCTCTGACCTATTCCATGGGAGCACAAGATCAGGTGCTCTATCTCACGGCTCTGGTTCTCGCCATCAGAGTCATTGTAGTCATTCTGTATCTCGGCCTCGTCCCGTTTCCTGACAACTTCGGCTTCCGTTTCTGAGTCTAGCCCGCCTCGTAAAAGTGACGCTGCTGCAACTTCGGCCGTCTCACGGACAGCTCTGGTTTGCGGATCTTCAGGGCTGGCAGTACTCAACGGAGGAGCAGATCTTCGTTTCAATAGCTTTTGCTGCCGCTCGTCGAGCTGCAAACCTGGTGGGGCGTTTGTTGGCTTTGCTGCTACGCTGGAAGGCGTGGATGGTACTACAGGAAGAACAGGAGTTAGTATTGAGATAAAAGAGTACTTAGAACTCTCTAGTAATGTTTCGGACGCCGTGAGAAAGTTAAGGCGAAGTCCCAAAATGTTTCTGGGCCATCACGATCCCCGAATCAAGCAACTTTAATGAAGAGATATTGACTTACTTCCTTTGTCACTTGTGACTGGGTCCTTTGCTTTCCCTGGCTCGGAGTAACCTCGCACAAGCTTAATTCCACCTAGATAGCCACCGCCTGCAAATCTCTGGTATACAGTGCTGCTGACTCTTGACATGAGACTATCTGCAGAAAGCCACTGCGTAAAAGGTCAGCATTGTGAATCGTGGCATCTATGGAAGAGTATAAATCATGGCGAATTTGTCAAGAAAAGTGGTAATAGATCCTTACCGCTACAGTTGAGTCTTGATACGTTACAACAGAATTCATATAAGTGCCAAAAAGCCGATAAGTCTGCGGCTGATGCGAGGGAGAATCTTTCGGACTATTCAAGGTTTCATCTCGAGCTTGCTGTCTAAGATTTTCCGCAGAAGTTCGTGGGGTCACTTCCCCAGACCCCGTGCGATTCCGTCCAAACGCCCCCGAGGCCGCCAGAGATCTTGGTTCCTCGCCAGGCTTCAGGGATGTTGGCCTCGACGAGGATTTCTCTGGCGCCGGAGGATATCGGAAGGGCATGACCTTGAGGTACCCCTCCTCCAACTGGCTTGCCAAGTTCTCATCGCATGGCCGCAATGTCTTGTTTCCTTCGTCGTAGAACCAACTTCCCCGTTTCACTTCAAAGATAGGTCCTAACCAGTATACTGGGGCAAGCTCTCGATTCTGAACGTCTACGTCGAATAGAAAGTCTTCGTGGACAGGAACCTTCACCCCAGGTTTGTGGTCTTGCCCCGCGGCACCCGAGCTTGGATCTGACCTGCGGCCAGTAGACTTCCCTCCCGTCTGATCATCCCTCCTCCCAGCATCCCTATTTGCGTCCCGATGTTCGTCTGACACCTTTTGATATGCTGCCTCTATGGCTCGAGAATCGTGGGCGGAGAAGGTTACGAACTTCTTTGGAGGAGGGGCCGGTTTATCGTCGACTTTGAGGTTATTGCTGAGAAGCTTGGGTTTCCTCTTAGGGACATCCACAGCATAGTACCATCTCGCATTAAGAGGAGGAGCGTCTGTAGGATATTCTTTCAGGCTCAATCCATGCCAGTGCTGCGTACTATGATCCCCTCCATGCTGATTCCTCAGCCCCGAAGTTTCAGCCGGATTCGCGGCAGAGCCGGGCTTTGGCGTAGACAATCTCGCGGGTCCCCAGGGCGAAATAGATTCCACCGCTGCGGTCAGGTATGACCTCTCTGCCTTTGCAGCTTTAGTCTCGGGCGTGGGATCCATCTTCTCGGCCTGGCGGTCAGGTTGACCAGCCACGCCCTGTTGTTTCCCCCAGTCCAGGTGAGAGGCTGACCTGAGGATACCCTCAGGAAGGTATTTGGGCAGGTTGCTGGCCTGCTGAGCGGCTACTGTTGCCTGGGGACGTTAGTATTGGTGGTGGAGGGAGGTTGGAGTGGAGGGGGAGGGGGAGGTACCAGGGCTTTCAGGTAGCCAGCCAACGTGGTGATTTATATTTGAAATATAATGTTTAGTATAATTGAATGGCAGTAAGCCTGAGAGAAGAAGCAGTCAATAACATTTGTTAATGTTGTACATTGCCAGTTTAAAACCGCTTGTTTATTCGGGAGGATGATGGAACTGCCGATAAGAGCTATAATCTCCACGTGATACTTACCCCCTGAAATTGTTTGTCTGGCTACTAGCCACCGACCTACAGGATAATGGCAAAGTTCGTATCGATATCCTCATACATGACGTCTACAGTTCAAATGGTCCAGCAATAAGTAGAATTCCATACAAGTTTGCACCTAATAAGGGGGATCAATTTGGTTTAGGTAAAACTATGCTAAAAAAGAATTATGACCGCCGATTCGGAAGGTAAACGTCGAGGTGGGTGCAACTGGGGTGCTCGTTCGACCGTAACTAGAAACAGTAAAATCAGAAGACAAGGAGATATTAGCGGCAATTCGACTTTTCCCGCCTGTATACGCCACAAATGATCCCTACTCCGCAGCCACGTCCAAGTCATCATGAGTAGGAGGAGGAGAATCCATGGCAACTGCCATCCATGTATCAGCGAGTTTAGTCCATCTTGTTGCGGCTTGGAAGCTCAAAGTCAAAGTCACCTTTCGATTCTCCATTGGTATTTTCACGAGCTTCTTCGCGTTCCTCGCGATCTTCGCGTTCTTCCTTGACATCACGATCCCTGATGAATTGTTAGAAAATAGGGGGATATCATTTTCAGCACAGACATACCTATCATCTGGACTGCGAGAGCGATCACGATCACCACCGCGTTCTCGGCGGTACTCGTCACGATCACGGCCGCGACCTTCCTTACGTGGGGAATAGTCACCCCGGTTGCTGCGGCGGGGAGATGGAGAGCGTCCGCCACGGCGATCGTCACGGCGTCCAGCTGGAGCACGCTCGCGTTCACGACCGGAGTCAAAGCGCCACGAAGCAGATGGTGGAGTTCGAGCCCACTGTATATTTGTTTAGTATATGTGTTTATGGCCAGAAGTTACAATGGACTTACCTCAATCTTCAGCAAGTCATCATGTCCAATACGCTTGTTGTGCATCTCATGATATGCATCATCGGCATCTCGGCGGCTTTCATACTCAACGAATGCAAACCTACTTCAGTGTCAACGATATTAGAGTTGACTTTAATTTGGATGTATTATTACTCACAGACGACTAGCAGCAGTTCGAGGGGCTGGGATGTCACAACGGACAAGACGACCATAGCTGTGAATGCCAATGTCAGACAAAGGCGTAATTTGAGGGTATAGAGGATGAAGAGAGCAGTAGATAAAGCAAGATCTTAAAAAGCTCGATCCGCCGCAGTTCGAACTTCTCGCATGCGAAAACCGTCAAGACAATGATTCGAATCATTGTGCGACCGCTCGATCGACGAGGAAGTGAATATAGGATACGAAGCGTGGGAAGGTAGGAGACGAGTTCAGGTGACAGCGAAGTCTCGACGAGGAAGGAAGGACGACGAAGGACGAGGAGTTGGGGGTAGGTGGATGGATTATCGCACTCGTGGACGATCATCGACATATCGACGTTTGGCTGACATACCGTTCGAATTCGTAGGCTAGGTCGCGAGCGCGTGTGCCGGGTCCGAAACCCTATAGAAATACAGGTCAGCAGAGATCTGGTTTGGATGGGATGGAAAGGATGTAAATAAGGCGGAGGTGGATAGCTTGGAGTTGAGCTTGACGGGTTTTTGGAACTTACAGTTACGTAGAGAGTTGTTCCTCCGCGAGACATCTTGCCGTAGTTTCTGTTGCAGTTTTGAGTGGTGCTGTTACTGTTGAGACCAGGCTTGCAGTTTCTCGAATGATGTTGATGTAAGTGTTGAGTCGGTGTCGCAGTTGGAACGAGAAGAGCTCTAAAGCTCATTTAGCATCCACGTGACGTGTTGCCTTACCCAGCTAGCAACCCCAGCAAAGATTCACCTTCATGGTGTTCCCCGGATCCACTTGCGGCTCTTGAAAAGTCTCCGCGAAGCGCTTTACGAATCTCGAAAATGAATACATTCATTGATACAGATTTAATCCGGTAATATCTACCTTTGCACAATTGCCACTTCCAACTCTCTTGTACCGTCTACCCCCTTTTAGTCGTCAAGTACCATGTGAAGATCTACCATGGCCTTCTACAAGCCTAATTATGCGCCCGCTCCCAATGCCCACCTAAAATGCAACCTTTGGCGATGTCCGCCTTCATATACAAAGCGTTCTGCTTGTTTACCCTGCCCAGTGGCAATATGGGGAATTCTACCCTAATCCTGCGCTCATAGATCCTCGCTATCAGCCCTGAGAGTGAGCAAGAAATCTCGAGTCATCTCAAAACTAAGCCAACTACTCGCCATACTCGGCGCCACCTTGAGCAAGTTTGGTACGATGCCTTTGTACATGCCTTTGATGCCCTCCTGGGCAATAATGACTCTGACAGCGTCGAAGAGTCCCTTGTACTGGTAACCCATTCCTGACATCGTATTGATCTGAAAGCGGCGACGGAGAACATCGCTAGGTCCAGTTAATGAAGCTGCTCGTGAAATATTCAAGGCGTATGCTTACAAGGGATATGTGCATGTTTGAGCAACAGCCCCGGATATTGCACCAGCTGCAAGCTTGCGCACCGCGCTCGGATTTTTCTCGCCTTCTGGAGTGAGGTATTTTCGGACGAGCTCATAAGTCATGAAATTCAAGCCAACCTGTGAATTCTTAGTTAAATGCCCAGCACCATGGGTGGCGAACTTACATATGGTGCTACCCCTGCCACCGTTGGTATTATGCCTCTATACAATGCAAATATGCCACCTTCGGTTTTATACATTAAAGTCAGTGTTGCCCACATTCCCGGTAGTCTGGCCTTTTGCGCCTCGCTGAGTGCCGCAAATGATGCGGATTGGATCGAGAGTCGTGTTCGAACGATGTCGAGAGGATAGGTGAAAAAGACAGAGGTGATACCGGCAGCACCACCGCAGACCAAGCGTCTTAGAGAGCCCATATCTGTTCCTGGCGATGTTTCGAAAAACTGGAAATATACGTCAGCCATGTGAGGGTCGGGGGGGTATCGATCTCGTAAACTTTTCAGCAATGCGCCAGCATTAAGTACTTACTTTCTTGTAGAAATTATAGCTTCCGAATTGTACAGCGGAGTATGGCACGATTCGTATACAATTTGTGCCGTTTCCTCTCATTAACCCTCTCCAACCCTCGTCCTTCCACATCTTCATGAGCCCTTTGCCGACTGAGAGTTTATATTCCTCCCGGCCAGCACTTTGTATTTGAAAGAGAATTTTCAGTCGTTCCAATGGTGACACGACGGTCCGAGAAACGGCACCAGCTACCCCTCCGGCGCAAAAGGCTGCGAAGACTGGCTGTGCAATCATCTCGCGGAGTTGTAATACTTTGGGCCCATGTTTCGGCTTGAGGGAATCGGCGCTTGACTATTTTGCAGATTGCAGTTAATACTCGTCCAAGTATCACAAGGGAGGAACTCACGGCAGACATTTCCGAATTGGTGCAAGCTGTGCACTCTCGGGTTGACTGCTGAAGGTGTATCCAGATCTCAGCTCATCAGGTAGGCCAAGCAACAACCTCTCCAGCGATGGCAGACGATTTGCACCGACTCAATTAAGCACTCCCATCCGTCCGCGGTCTGTGCTGCTCTAGCTGGTGGTGGTAACGCGCTCGTGGTCGCAATCGTTGTGCTAGTCTTTTCACGAAGTGAAGGCTACGAAGAGGGAGAGATGGTTCGTGGGGGAATCAATTTATGGTCCATTCAATATAAAAGAAGGAATAGAGCTCGCGGGGAACTTTCGAAGAATATTTCGTAGGATAGAAGGAGTTGCTGTTCGTAGGAGGTCGCTGTTAACGTTTCGGGGTCCTTTAGCTTTAGTTTGGAGGAGCCCCAAAATTTTGAGGATTCTGGCCAGGGCCAAGCGAAATGCTGAGTCGATCTATTATTATTCCCGCATTACCGATATCGAGTCCTATGCATATGTAGGTAGGCTCTTGATAACAGATAGACAAGGTGGAAACTTTGTAAGGAAGATAGTGAAGCTTTTTTGGTTTCACGCAAAGTTAATGGCAGGCATAACACCGAGTCCTCAAATGTACGTCTTGTCAATGCTCTTGGAACACTACATAAACTCATGAACTCAAAAGTACAGCTCGATGACAGAAAACCCGGGGCAAGCACGCAGGTCACGTACATCCAGACTTGCATGTGGTTGTCCAGGGTGAGGTTTTTCCACACGTGGACTAAGTCACAAGTCATACATTCAATAGCCAAGAGGTTCATCCGAACCTCCGGAGACATTTCAATACTGCAGGCTGTAACTTCGATCCTTGCACCAAGTATTTCCGATTGTTACTTTGTGATTTCTGAGAGAAACGAGAAACGGTGGCTTCGTGAAATGCAGAAGCAGAATTCAGACTTCTTCCACCCGATCATATATAAATGCGACTAGAAAAATCTCGCCTTTGGAGATGGCATCAGCGGGAAGTTCAACACTCAAAGATTGGTAGGGCGTCAATAGAGCGGAGGAGTGAGAGGGAGAGGCTCAGAGCGTCCGGAGGGGCGGAGCGCGAGCGGAAACCCAGGCACGGGCCATGTCGCTTAATAGCGCACACGAACACCACCACGAAGAAAAGATCTTGAAAACCTCTCGGAAAAAGTTGACACGCCAAAACACCACCGTCGACAACATCAGCAACCATGGGTATGTTGCCCATTCCCATTCTCGCCTTCGTGTGCAAGTGGACGCCCTGATCTCTGCGATGGTTTCCCCCAGCCGTCAGGCAGGAGAACTTCGTGGAGATCTTGGCCCTGCGCAGCATTGTGTCGCAAGACCAAAAATGCAAAGAGCATGCTTGATCATAGGCTGACGATGGGTTTCTCACTATAGGTATCGATCTCGACGCTCACCACGTGCGAAGCACGCACCGCAAGGCCCCCAAGAGTGACAATGTCTACCTCAAGTTGCTCGTAAAGCTGTATCGCTTCCTCGCTCGTAAGTAGCACCTGGGGACAGTCGCGCGTGCAAAGGGATGAGACTAACATGTTCCCCTCACAGGCCGAACTGATTCATCCTTCAACAAGGTCGTTCTCCGCCGACTTTTTATGTCCCGCATCAACAGACCCCCGGTCTCCATCTCCCGAATTGTTGCGAACACCTCCGAGAAGTCCAACAACAAAACCATTGTCATTATTAGCACTGTCACCGATGACAACCGTCTCCTGACCATCCCCAAGCTCAGCGTTGCCGCCCTCCGCTTCACCGCTACGGCTCGTGCACGCATCATCGCTGCGGGAGGTGAGGTCTTGACTCTGGATCAATTGGCCCTCAGAGCTCCTACCGGAAGCAACACCCTTCTCCTCAGAGGACCAAAGAACTCCAGAGAGGCTGTTAAGCACTTCGGCATGGGTCCCCACAAGCACAAGGTAATTATATCATTCGCTTATAAAGTAGCATCCACTAACACGGCTATCACTAGAAACCCAAGGTCGAGTCCAAGGGACGCAAGTTCGAGAAGGCGCGTGGACGCAGGCGGTCAAGAGGTTTCAAGGTCTAAGCCCGATTCCGATCCGAGAGATGATGTTGCAGATATCCAATTTCTCCTGCAAGGCATATACCATGGGATTTGGGGGATTCTTGAGAAAAACTTTGGGCTTCTGATGAGAGGCCTTTCTGATTTGGGACAAGGCGTAAAGTTGTCGCTTTACCAAGCATAGCAATCCAAAACTCAATTGACAGCATGAACAAATCATCTTCCGATGTGCATGTGCCCAACATCTAACACAGTGACTTTCGTAATGCTGCGTTGACTCCTAAATAAGACTATATAATTGTTCCATACCAGGTAGGGCATTTTGCATGGTCTTATTTCAAGATCAATGCAGTACAAAGCATTGAGAAGGTCTTAATCCTCATCGCTGTGTTCAAAATTCAAGCCCTTTTTGGATACTAATGCCTTACTTTGTCACACTTCTACACACAAGGAAAATGCTTGAATGTTTTACATTTGATCTAAACTGGCCAAGTCTTCTATTGTAACATCATTTTTCCTCCTCAGCGCAACAAAATACGCCTCCTTCGATTCCTACTCCCAATTAGCACTGACACTCCTTTCATTTCCAATACACAACTTACACTCCTAGAAGACTCGGGTTTCTCCCTATGCACCGCCCCAAACAGCTTCTTCAGCTGCCTCTCCAGCTGCTTGCTCTCAGCCCCATCATAAAACTTAGCCACGAAATGTCCTCCGCCGCGCAGAGTATCAAACGCAAACTGCAATGCCGCCGCGCAGAGATCCTAGAAAGGTATGTGAGTAAGAGATGAGGAACTGCTGGAGAGGGAAGAAGTACCATGCTCCCAGCGTGATCCTTGAAGTTGATGCCGCTCGTATTCATCATCCTATACGGGTTACTTAGACTCCTCTTCCAGAAACCATCGGTCTGCTCCCAGGGTTCGGACATATCACTCAGCACAACATCCACCATTCTGCCCTCATCCCTATCCCTCGCACCCCCCACCTTCCTCACCACACTCTTTTCATCATCGGCTTGTCGCTCCAGATCAATATAGCTAGGTCGTGGCTCAATGATCGCGCTGGCTTCTCCTTCGTCGGGCGAAGAGTATAGTTGGGGTCGCGGCCGTCCGCGGTCGGGGTCGGACAGGAACCGTCTTACCTCTTCCCGCACGGAGGGCGAGAGGAAGTTGCCTTGAATCGTGGAGACGCCTTTGGGGGGCTGCGCGGGTATGATGTCGATGCCTACGATTCGGCCGTTCGGTTTCGTGCGCTCGACCGCGACCTGTGATACCCATGAGCATAACCCTTCTCACTGTAATTTGAGGGGGGGGAGCAGAACTTGGGACCAGCTTCCTGGCGCATAGCCCTGGGATTAATTAGCTTATTTTTGGGTAAAAGGCATAGAGGCGTACAAGATCAACGACCGTCTGGCCCTTTTTGAAGATACGGTATTTGGCATCGATCTTTCAGCATTGGTTAGCATCAAGTCCCTCAGTCTCAATGTATAGATACGTACCTCTAGAAGCTTAAAAGCCGCTCTGCTTTTCAGGCCTTGCACTCTTGCCTCCCGCGCGAACGAGTCCCTGCCTTGCCTGTTCTTCCATCGCGTTGAAGAGGACGAGCATTGAGGGCTGGATGTATGCAAAGACTGAGATTTAACGCAGGAGAGAAGGGCAGATGAAAGGCATTGCAATGGAGACCTATCGGTCTGTCGTCTGCAGAATGCCCGCGAGACGGTTTGCGAAAGCATTCAGCTAGGGATTGTGGTTGTGTTGAAGCAAACACTTTTGTTAAATTTCACGAGGTTTGGATGCAAGGCTGTAAGGTTCGGCCAATGAGGTGGGTGGGTCAAAACATAGGGCTCTTAGTAATTCATGTTCATTCTCCCACTAGCAAAGCAGCAACTGATTTTAGAGATCATTCATAGAAACGAGTGTCTCATTGTAATACAGGTGTTCTACTCCAGAAACTCCTAGCCAATCTATGACTCCATGACCTCAAATGCAGCAAACGCCCCGGCGACCAGTTTTCTCAGCCTCGTCTCAATATGCCACCCAAATATTACTCAATCAAAGTATCAGGCAAGAAAACTAGCTCCTACACCCCTACGGTCTTTCTTAAGCGGCGAAAAACTTCCAAATCCAGCTCCAAGTCCTCCCTTTAACCCACCTTTCGGACCAGCAAGACCGCCTTTTCCAAGTAGTCTGGGAGCCCCGAGAGAAACCTTTGTAGGACGTTTGGTAGCCTCGCCATCTTCTTCGTCAAATAAAGTCTTTCCTCCAAGTAGTTTTCTCTTCTTCTTTGTGGGGCCCGCCTCGGCTTCAGTGGCCTTCGTCTGCAGCTTAGCCGGCTTCCTAACTGCTACCTTTGCTACAGCTGATGGCTTAGATTGGCCCTTGGTAGGAGCAGGTGAGCTTGGTTGCTCATTCTCGTCAGCATCTTCCTCGGCGACCTGTTCTAGTGTGCTGATTGCTCGTTTCTCGGGCGCTGGTTTCTTATTTTGGGTGTTGGTCTTTGCTTCCTCAAGGGGTTTCTTTTCAACCGCTTTAGGTCTATCTGCAGCCTTCTTCTTTCCCCGAGCCTTTGAGGCAACCATCGGCGATGAATTCTCGGTAATCACAGGGAGATCTGGCACCACTTCGTTCTGTGCCTGTTGAGGAGCCTGCTTTTCGACATCCTCCTCCTCATCTTCTTCCTCCACGACGTCGAGTTCTTCATCCTTGGCGGGGGTGTCCAGGGCCATGTTGACAGTTTTGTTCAGGAAAGGAGTGATTGAAAACATAGATTTTTCTCCGACCATCGTCTGATCTGCCCTGCCTCTCTTGACTGCCGGTCTCTTGCCCCGAACGGCAACTCCATCTGGCGTTCCAATGGCTCCATCGGTGCTCATGTCCACAGCGGCTCTTTTTCGTGGATTTCTTGCAGTGGGGTCCGTAGAGGCCATTTTCGTATTGGCGGAACGTGCTTGACTGAGTTCACTCTGGCACTCTTTCAGCTCCTCCTTGGTGGCGCGTAACTTTGTCCTAATTTGGTCCAGTTTGCTTTCAAGCACTGTATACCGGGACTCTGCTGCCTTTAATTCCTTCTCGGCCTCTTTCTGCGCCTTCACACCTTCTCTCTTCTCTCGTGCTAGGTCTTTCTGCAGCGTATCGAGCTGGTCTTGAAGTTCTGATTCTCTCTCCTTGCTCGCTTTTCCACCTTCCTTCTTCTCTCGCGCCAGTTCTTTTTCGAGTGCCTCGAGTTGGTTCTGAAGCTCTGCATCCCTCTCCTTGCTGGCCTTTCCGCCCTCTCTCTTTTGCCGCGCAAGATCTTTCTGCAGTGATTCAACTTCGGTTTGCAGCTCAGCTTCTCTTTCCTTTACAGCCTTTCCGCCTTCTCTCTTCTGCCGCGCCAAATCCTTCTGCAGTGCTTCAACTTGGCCTTGAAGCTCTGCTTCTCTCTCCCTGCTGTCGTTCTTGTCGGCGGCTCGCTTCGAGGCTCGTTTTTCGGTCTCCAGCTCTACTTCTAAGGTACTGACTTGACGCTGCAGCGCCAACTTTTCGGATAGAATTGTCTGGTGATACGTCGCTTGGGATCGGAGGTGCTCAAGTTCTGGCTTTATAGTAGCGATCTCACGCGCAAGTGATAATTTCTCGGTCAATAATTTCGTAGAATCCATAGTGAGACCGTTCATCGAAGTCAACTCAGCCTAGAGGAAATCAGGTCTGTTAAAGTGGATGAAGGACTGGTACATACCCGTACATTACTCAATTCTCGCGCCTGAACCCTGGCGTCCGCTTCATGGCGCTGTGCATCATCTTCGACGCGCTCCAGTTGCTCCCGCAGCTCGTCGCCTTGTGCCTCCAACACATCAACCCGGTCATCGCTCAATGCAAGTTGCTCGTGCAAGTCGTCATTCTCGTTCTCCAGCATCAAAATTCGCAATCTTAATCGCCGTGCGCCCTCATCCTTAACAATCATATCGGTGTTTCGTAAAGCTTCTTGGTAGGCCGCTTCAAGACTCTGCGTCTTCGATAGATGCTGTGTTCTGTCAGCATGTGCTCAAAATCCACCATAAAATGACTGACGCTCTCGATATGCTCATCGTCGTTATAAGATATTGCTTGATCCATAATGGTGGTTTGTTCGTTCGCTGTTGCAAATGATGGAGGGGAACAGTCGTGAAATAGACGCGAAGCCGTCGAACAACAAATGTCGGACAACAAGGTACCCGAAGCGGGTTAGCGCATAAAGCACGGGCCACATTGAAGAGGACAGACAGCTTAGCTTGGATATACAGTAGGCCTCGTAATTCATTGCTTCGTACTCACATCAATCACTCACAACGTGCAATTCGACTGCATAACTCAAGATGCGTCTCCTTCAAAGCATCTTACTTTCTTTGCTGCCGGCAGCAGCTTTTGCGGCCAAAAAGCCCGCCGCAGATAAATTCGAACAGTTCCATACGAAATCCCTCTCATCCACTCCACTGAAGCTCGACGATTCGATTTATCCCAAATTGACAGCTGCTCCTAGAGACTACTCAGCACTTGTCTTATTAACAGCTTTGGAGGACCGGTTCGGCTGTGCTCTTTGCCGCGAGTTTCAACCAGAATGGGAGCTTCTGTCCAAGAGTTGGACTAAGGGAGACAAAAAGGGTGATTCGCGACTGCTTTTTGGAACACTGGACTTCCTGGATGGCAAAAATACCTTTCAATCGGTCAGTAGTACGGTTGAACTTCCAAATTCTCAGCTAATTTTTATTCCAGCTTGGCCTACAAACTGCTCCAGTCCTCCTACTATTTCAGCCAACTACTGGCCCGCATGCTGTAACAGACAATGGGCCCCTCCGATTTGATTTCACCAGCGGGTAAGTGTTCCTCTGAATTTTGTGAATAAAGGTCCAGGCTAATCATATAACAGACCCCAATCCGCAGAGCAAGTCCACTCCTGGATCGCCCGTCACCTCCAAGATCGACCCCACCCCCAAATCAACCGACCTATCAACTGGGTACGCGGCATTGCTGTTACAACAACCGTTCTAGGAACGATTACTTTCTTGACCGTTGCTTGGCCATACATCTTGCCAGTTTTCCAAAACCGCAATGTTTGGGCTGCAATAAGCTTGATCGCCATTCTTCTTTTCACCAGTGGGCACATGTTCAACCACATTAGAAAGGTTCCATATGTTACCAGTGACGGCAAGGGGGGTGTCAGCTACTTTGCGGGAGGGTTCTCTAACCAGGTACGTTTTCTCTCTCCATTCCACTATTTTGCAGCCTGAGGGAAATAGTAATACTTACTGACTTACTCATGTTAGAATGGCCTCGAAACCCAGATTCTGGCAGCTATTTGTAAGTGGCAATCCAATGCAATCTATATATTCCACAGCCATTGGCCACTCTACCAAAAGCATACTAATTTTCTTCCAGACGGTCTGCTCTCTTTCGCAACTATCTCGCTCGCACTCAAAGTCCCCCGCATGACAGACCCCAAGACCCAGCAAATCGCCGTCATTATCTGGGGAGGTGTCATCTTCGTCATGTACAGCTTCTTGCTTAGTATCTTCCGGATGAAGAATGGCGGCTATCCCTTCTGGCTACCCCCTTTCGCATAGAATGTCGGTGTACCGGCGAGGCTTGTAAGGATGAAAACGAAGAGGGGACTTGTGCTATAGATCTTCAGAACCCAAAAGCATTTTTTTGTATCATAGTTTCAGCTACTAAGCCTACGTATAAAGTTATTCGTGTTCTGCGGTCCTCCAAGGTATGGGCTTGCACCAAGTGTGCCATCTAGCACCAGCAACCTTCAAGGTCCATCATCAATATCAAGCCAATGTGATATTAATCATGTTCCCAAGCTGAGCCCTATCACCATATGACCTGCCATTGAAAGGCACTAAACTTCAAATGCTCTAGATCCAGAGTATCCTGTTCCTCTCAGTATCTCACCGACAGCGTCAAAGATGTTGTACACGACTTTCAGCATGTTCCGAAATACTCGTTGAGCAATTCCTAACCTCAGAGCCCCGAAAAAAGCAGTGGTGCAAGGAGAATTGCCTGGAACCTTCTTTCGTTCATGTTCTATCAAGCCATCTGCGTGGCGTCGCACAAACTCTCAGCAATGCCAAGTCCGCATGCGCCCCCACACTACGACGAGGCTCTGCAGATACCTGCATTATTCTTCATGCAGTTACGAGAATCTCCACTACGATGTCGCGTCTATAATACATCGATCTCACCTGCTTTCTCATAACTCTATACACCTCCCCTCACTTGGTTGCAGATACATTTCTTTTACAAGATCAGCTGAAAGCGATGCGGCTTGTGTTTCTCGAGATGCCAACGAGTCCGCGAGGCTGTACCAATACGATACTTATTTTAACTTGACGGATGACCAGCGTCTTTGCAGATCCGAAACTTGGTACGTCCTCTGTTCAGTATTGAGGACCACAGAGCGGTCTCAAAATGGACACTTACTCAATATGTAGCGCCAATTCGAACCATGCTTTCCCGCAATCTTCAGCAAGAGAGGGATTTGAAACCCAGAATACTAGACGAAACCAATACCCATAATAATACGAAGTTGTCAACAAGGAACCCGGAGCCCAAACGGTTCTCGATTGTTCTTGACGCAGACAAGAAAAATAGCGTCCGCCTGGTAGACAAGAAACCCGAGGAAGGAAATCAACATAATGAGGAGCATCTTGGCACCAAGACGGGCGTCTACAATGATTATTTTGTCAAGTCCGTTATTTCTCGAGCTTCAACGGCTGTTAACCGCCTGCGCCTTACCTGATGGCGGCTCGAGTGACAGGATCGCCAGCGGGACCCAACTCAAACTTCAAAAGTTCAGCATCAACCAGCAATACCAAATTCAACCCAAAGCTTCCAGAAGAAGCGGTATGGACAGATCTAAAACTCGATACTGACAGTTTTTGCCCTCAGTGGTGCCGCTATGGACAGAAAACAGCAGTCCTCCCCAGAAAGCTTCATTTGTACTCGGGATCAAAGCTCGAATCAAGCGTAAGGGAAAGGGATTTGTTGTTAAATTGTTCCGGCAGAGCAAGCCTGGTCACGAAGAGGTCGCGGAAATACATATGGAAGCAGGCAGTCCCCTCGAGCTGGATGCCAGACCGATTTTTGAGCTAGATTCAAATCCCCAAACCCATCCTCAGGACGCTACAGACGATATCCACAGAATAACCTCCCACCCCGTCGAAAATATAAGCCCAGTAGAAGAACATGTTTCTTCGGAGCCTAGTTCGAGTTCTTGGACAAATTCGGGCGAGTCAAGGGAAGCTTCATATTATCCAGATAGTTTATTGCAGACGCTATCGCGTGATGAATCGAGCGAGCCCCGGACGGAAGGGAGTGAGCCAGAAACTTCGATGCAGTTGTTATTGCATCTGCCAAGTAAGTGGTTTCAAAAGATGCTAGATAAAGTACCTTTGAACTAATAAGAAATCTAATCAATAAAGATCCTTTAGGGAATGTAACGACCGCGCAACTCCAAAGTCATTGGTCATCTGACTCGGAATCAGAAACTACAGAAAGTGTAGGAGGTCCAATACCTCCGAGGAAAGGAAAAGTGCGGCATTCTCCAGAGCATGGCCCATTAATCGATGATAACCCCTCACCACGCAGAGGAAGAAGATTCTCCTTCGAAAGCGGTGAGAGCAGTTCCTTGGCTGCGAATGACACACAATACGGGGTATCGATAGCGTCCGGATCTTCATCAGGAAGGGAATATCTCAAAAGCATAGCAATAGATCAAGACAGACTACTGAGAATGCGCAATGGGCCCGAACTACCAATACAAGCTAACAGTGATGTAGCGCAAAAGGATCAGGATATAACGCCGCAGAATATTCAAGAACTGCAACCTACTATAGAAGCTACATCCAGCGATGATCTTGACGTCCAGCTAAGTAACCTTCTCCAGCGCATGATCAGCGACAGGCTTCCGGAAAATGAGGCACTAGTGCCCGGACCTGGGCGTCCAAAAGCTGTTCGTGGAGGATCTGTGGACGATACCTGGTCTCAACTAGCCACCGCAAGCTCTGACGGCACATACGAAGGTGAACGTCGTTCTGCTCCTCTATCACCGAGCCAAGCTTCATCAATTATCTCAGCAAGAACTGAAGACCATAGGCTCGAAAAAGAGAATGGAGATACCTTCAAATTTGGCTTCCAAACGAATTCAGAAGAATATCGTTGGGTGGAAACCGACGAACACAGTACAGAAACAACTTCGCCCGAAATTAAGCCTCCTAAAACACCGCTAGAACACTGGACTCGCAATCACATCATGATTTTCGCCCGTTTGGTGGCAAGCTCGGTATTGCAGAAGACTTCGCAGTGGTTGAAACTCATCGTGGAAACCCAGCTGTCGAGTCCTGCTATCCCAAAAGACCATGTGAGGATCCGATGGACCTGTGTAAGTCCGAATTTTGCCCTGCAACGAGCGTCCAGACCTAACATTACACAATAGAAGTGTGGTAAACAATTGTTCGACGACTTCATTGAAAAGAGTCCTGGCGCTGCTCAGAAGCTGGAACAACTTTTGAATAGACCAAGACAACACCCGGGAGAGGGCAGTAGCTCGACATCAGGACCTTCCAGCCACCCATCTCAATCATCATTACATGCTCAAAGTACAATAGCAACTTCCGTGGATACGGCGGATATATCTAATAATAGGTCATACAGCAATCAATCTCCTTGGACACCGAGCCCAAGTGCCAGAGGGTTTCCGACAACGTTGGGAAGCCCCTCATTTACACAACCATTATGGCTATTGGCATGCGCAGAAAGACAGAAGTTTACGACGAAACTCGTCCATCTCGACGTTAATGCCCAGAGGATACGATCGGATATGGAACTTGCTATTTTGGTTAAAGAGCAATATACAAAGGTACGCCCAAGCTGGCAGCAAGCCCTCCGACTTCGCGGACTTAGCACAATACAATTTGTACAGGTGAGAACTTCTCAATCCATGAAATATCTTAGAGCGAAGGAATTGAAATATGGAATAGTTCGAGCTTCATCGAACGCAAGTTGTGGATATTCGGAAGAGCCCCGACATTCCCGCTAAGACTGACATTGAGTATTCGTTCTTGCCAAGTGATCTTATACCGCCAGTAGGCGAACGGTACCTCATGCACCTCTTTCACCACCCGGAAGACTATGAGGACGAACTCATAACCTATAACCGTCTGCCAAAGAAGATAGGGATGAAGCTGAGGGTTGGACAAGGAGCTGATGTAGGGGTCGGCTGGGGAATTCATCTAGTTGAAGGCTTTCTGGCGTATAAGGTATGGTCATTCTTCACAAGCTTTTTCGTGCTTGTGAGTGTGATTTTTGCAATCGTGTGGGCAGTTCGCAAAGGTGACATCCAAGGCGCTTTTGGTGTGGCTGCGTACGTGTGTGCGCTTTCAACTTTGGTGATTGGATGCTGCATCGCATACCTGGAGTGAGGGAAAGGTCAACAATTCTAGGAGCGCCGGGATATCCACATTTACCCAATGGAAGAGCCTAGATGTATAAATTTAACAAGAAATATTCTTTTTGCTGGGTTTACTAAATCATTTGAAGGCTATTCAGCTTCAATGAAAGGGTTCAGACTGCAAACTTCATAGTTCAGTAGAACACCAGGAAGACTTTCTTCGCTGATACGGAATCTCGTAAGAGAAGGCAACCGCAGTCGCGACACCTATCACTCCCTATCTTCAACTCGAGGGATTGAACCGTGTGATTGCCACACAGTCCAATATCCGAGAAAAGAGTATACCCATTCCAGATGTCAGCGCTGTGTGCTAGGTGGGTAGGCTAGTCGCTGGAATATATCAATGGCTTCGCGAGTAAGTTATGGGGCTTGTCTTGCATGATGATGAGTATCCATTTGTACCGCTTCGAGCTTACTGAGGAATGTATGGCAGTGAATGTATAGGACGCTCCTTCGCTTACAGCGAAGGTTCGCAGATGGTGTGTGTGTGATCCATAGTAATTTGTCCATCGTTTTGTTATTATCTTTGGCATGCGGAAGCTGTTGAACATGATAAGAAGGAGTATCCGTATGAACCCTGCTCTTAAATGGTTGTAAACATATTCGAGAAGAGATGGGTGCGATTTCGAGTGCACGTCACGCGACAGCAAATTTAAGCTTTTGTAAAACAGAGACGGACTCACCAAAAGAGGCGCCTGCTTCCAAACAAATCATCTAGGAAGCCACTACTTTCCTGAAGGCTACCAACAAGATGGCTTCTAATGGCAACGTATCTCACGCCCAGATGTGGGACGATTCGGTCCTTGTGGATTCATGGAACGACGCTCTTGAAGAATACAAAGTCAGTACTTCCCGATTCACCTTTCAGGCATGGAACAAATACTGACCTTCAACAGCAATATCATAGCATACAAGCACGTGGTGAAAATGCACAAGAAGTGCTGAAAGCTCACGAAAAACTGAGTAATGGACTGTTAGTTGCGCCTTTGTAGGCTCGATCAGAAAGCTCACACGTTTCAGCGGCGGCGAGGTGGATTCTGAAGCTCTCCAGGTGGGCGAGCAAGACGAGCAGGATCACCAAGCCAAGGAGAACATATCGGGAGAAAAAGTTGATCATGACACAATTTCCCAAGGAGGCGGCTCTCAGGTAAGCATACCGATCAAAAGGGATCTCGAGTCTCGACGACGAATGTCTTGGCATTTGAAACAGTCTTCATGCGATCCGTGATTAAAGCTTATGGAATTTCAGGGCAAAGACAAGCAATTTACTGCCGATGAAGTGCCAGGTGCCCTGGAAGGTGGACCGAAGAAGGGGGGTCCCCTACCCGCGCATCTGATCGGGCAAGGTGAGACAAACTTTCTGCATCGAGCTCTCCATGGGTTAGGACTGATTTGAATCGTTTAATGCAGTTCATGACGACAACTTGAAGAATCTCTTGATGAGTTGGTACTATGCAGGCTATTATACAGGGCTCTACGAAGGACAACAGCAGGGAATTCAAGCGCAAGATAGGCATGAGAATTGAGACGGAACTTTGGAGGCTTGATGGGATGGGATTTGTAGTGGGACATCTGTGACGGAGAAAGTTTGGGTCGTCCGAGGGTTGTGTGCTCATCTCAACTTTATTGTCCGAGCGAACGTTGACATTGACAGGTGCCAAAGACATGGGATAGGTCCAATGTAGAAACAAAGCGCCGGACAAGAGACGTCTCGTTTCAAGATCAGACCATGAATTTCATGAAGGCGCAGCACCTCTCTAGGACGTTTTGGCCTGGCCGGGTCTTCTAGGTTGCTGGGCAGCCTGGTCTATCGTAGCAGAATGGCTTTCATAGCACAGAGGCAATAATGAATGGATTTTATCAACGATCCCAAAGAAATTGAAGAGGCTGATTTTGGGTTTAGGCGTTCAAATTATTGAGCGTGTTCTCGGACCTCTTACAGCACAGTAGCGTGCCCGATGTGGCTTCTTACCCGCGAGATGCATTCGTCCAAACATCAATCTCTGACGGAATCCTATCGCAAAAGCTCGAATCTGATATTCGTCCCAAGAGTTTGCCGTGCCGCCGCCTGGCTGCATTCTTTTCCGTTTCTGCGCGTTCTGCAGATAACGCGCCCTCGATGCGAGATGCGAGACGCGATTGCTGTCATTACCCCTGTCTTTCTCGCCTGCATGTGGGCCTGAGACGACTCTGGGACGACGTTTAAAACAATCCACGTCGAGAACAGTCGCCGCACCGTGAGCAGCCACCACAACGCACGCCGTGCACTGTACCCGCCTCAACGTTGCGGGGATACGAAAGTAAGTTATCCCGGATACCACTCTAATCCGTCCAAAGGCGCATTGCCGTTTGGAGGGGGCAGGAGGGACGCCTTCTCCGGACGAGGAAGGCTCCGAGGAGAGCTTGTCCCTCGTTTCGTGCCAGGGGGCCTGGGGTTTTCCTGCAGGAAGTACCAAGAAGATTTCCGCCGCTAGCCTGGGTACTCAATTTCATGCTCGATTTAATATCTTGTGGTCCCCGACTCTTTTTGCTTTCTTGTCTTATTCTCCATTCGTCTTGCTGTGAACACGTTCATTCACTCCCTTTTTATTTTCAACAGCTTTTCTATCTACTATCTCGAGCAGGCCCTCGCCATTTGGCTATATTTTAACGATCCTTACTTAACGAGCCAAGACAACTTTGATAGTTCAGCAATTCCGCAGTGCGGCTTTCAGTTTTTGCAATATCCTCGATACGATACCCGCTCGACTATTATAATTTATCATCATGAGATTCTCCTCCGCATTAGCACTTTGCGCCGCGCCATTGGCGTTGGCTGGCTCCCTTCAGGTCGATTTGATGAAGCGGAACGCAGTTGGTGTTCAGGTTGCCACTTCAGAGACCACGAACGTTCAACAAGCAGAGAAGGGCTCAAACAAGGCCAGCAACAACAATAACGGCGCCGATGTTGTGGTAACCCAATCCACGTCGAGTACGGAGGTCATTATCATCTGGGTCAATGCCGGAGGCAATAACCCAACCAGCACTGTGAACGCGCCCGCTGCTACTGCAACAGCCGCAGCCGCCGCAGCAACACACTCCGTAAGTTTGAACCCCATATTGGCTGCAATAGTCTGTTAACAATAGAAAAGGTCACCGTTGGTGGTGCCGCAGGTCTTGTCTACTCACCAACTTCCGTCACTGCTGCCGTTGGAGATATGGTTATCTTTACTTTCATGAGCGCCAACCACACTGCCACACAATCAGCTTTCACTACTCCTTGTGAGGCTCTCGTTGGTGGTATGGATTCTGGCTTCATGGCGAACCCCAACAACTCCGTTGTCCCCGCACCCCAGATGGCTATGCAAGTCACCGTTGCCACCCCAGTTTGTAAGTATCTATTACATCATCCATTATGCAGCTCTAACAAATCTCAGGGTTCTACTGCAAGCAAACGGGTCACTGTGGGAAGGGAATGACCTTCTCCATCAACCCCACTGCCAACAAGACCCAAGCCATGTTCGAACAAATGGCTATCGCGCAGAACGGAACTGGAACTGCAGGTGCCATCACC
>QGMK01000470.1:0-24190 GCA_007825345.1 Lachnellula suecica
AAAAATATAATTTATATTTATATTTAATAATTAAATATAATTTTTTTTAATTATATTAATTATTTTATATTTAAAAAGCTTTAAACGATTCTTTTTATATTATATTAGCGGACCTCGGCCCTCGCGCTCTTTAATTAGCCTTGTAAATATTAATTTAATATTTTTCTTAAAATATTTTTAAAGCGTGCCGTCCCGCAAACCCAAATTTGCCCTACGCCGGGGAAGTCTGCCCTGTCCCGCGCCTGAGCGTATCACACTATTCCTAGCTGCAGGTATATAAACAGGCACGTTCATTCGTCCCCCAGTAAGCTCAAACCGAGTACGATACAATGGGAGAACTGCGTTTGCTTCCCTGCGAGCCTTCTGACGCGGCCGAGATCCTAGCAGGCCAGTTCGCAGCTTTCAGCACGCCGTCCGAGCCATTCTTCTTCGTATTATTTCCTGAAACTGAGGAGCGGGAGAGAGCCGTGAAGAGGACACTAGATTGGTGGCTGCAGGATGAAAGTGCGAAATATATGAAGGTTGTTGATGTTGAGACGGGTGAGTCGATTGCGCCCATCCGCTTTTCCCCGTCCGCTTCATGGCAAGCGTTTGGGCTAGTAAAAATAAAGTAGCTGATAGAGAGTAGGGGAGATAGTCAGTGCTGCAAAATGGTGCATTTATGACAACCCATTGACGGAGGAACAAATGCTTGAGAGAATTCATGTCGATTGGCATGTTGATGCGGATACCAATGAGTGGGCGGAACATCTCATTCAATGGATTCATCAGAATCGTTTGAAAAGGACGAAGGGTCAGAGGTGTTGTGGTAAGTCCTTCTCTCCCCAAATAAGTTATCTGGTCCCACTTGCTATCTTGGATCTCCGGTCATTTCCTCTCCAAGGAAGGCACCATTCACGAGTACACGACTGACCCACATTCAGTTCTCGATATGATGACTACCCACCCAAAACACCAGTATCGAGGGGCTGGTTCAATGCTAGTTAAATGGGGAACTGATATTGCTGACTCGATGGGAGTGGAAAGTTTCATCGAAGGAACAATCGTTGCCAGGCGTTTGTATGAAAAGAATGGGTTCGTGGTGACGCCAGATGACTGGCTTCAGGTCCCCGTTCCCGACAAATGGAAGTCGCGACCCGAGATCAAATTCTTCTTCTACGAGAGGTCGCCAAAGGAGCAACTGGTAAAAGGTTGAGTGATTTGGGCAGTTGATTGAGTGAGTACTGGACGTGTAGTCAGCAATGCTGGATCGTCCCTTATGAACATTTGGGTGAACCAATTTGAATGGTCTTATACGTTAGTGAGTACACAATGATGGAAACCAGACAACTTTCAGCTGGTTAAGCAGTATATACAACATTTGACACCGTCAATCTACAATATTTATTAAAAGGAGATGACGTTATGGGAGAGAACACTGATCTAAAGCCGCAAACTGAGGTACAGTTCACTAGCTTGGTGCCGAGGAGATATATGGGTTGCAGGGAGTCAGGGACCTAATTGTTGGATACCGGAAATGTATTTCTCCAATGACAATAATATAAGCAGCCTGGTTTTCTTTGCATTGAGCGACATTCCTGCTACTAGACTCCGATTAGTCTGGACGCGGACTCAAACGTCACCTATTTAGGGCAGTGACGCCACCCGCGCACAAGAATCGAGCTTTACTGTCAAACTCACTTACGCAAATACTTTGGTTTTAACTTATTACCATCTTGTACATTTCTAGGAACGATTTGTCGAATTTCTAATTCCTTGTCTCGTTTGTTCTTTGACTTGAGGGCTTTCTCGGCAGGGACGATGTCAAGTAGCCATCTTTTGGAAGTGACCCCAGCTGGGAACAGAGAATGAAACTGATGCCAGGATAGAAACCTCTTTATCCTTCTCTTCTTGCACCTGAGACCTACATATATAAGCAATTGTGCTTTTGGGGTCCCATAGTCTGGATGGTCACATTTTTTCCGTTTTATGTAAAATGGGCTACCTTGCATATGGAGGCTTGGAGGCCTTTCCTAGCAGCCAGTAGGAAAGTTGCAGAAAGCCAGAGGGAGAAACAATCAGAACTTGCCGAGAAGGATGAGAATGCGAGAAGTGAAGTTGATATGATGGAGAGGGGCGAAAACCCGGAAAGCAAGGATAAGATCAGACACATTGCTCCTATATCTGAAAGCCCCGAGCAGAGCCAGTACAACCTGGCGGAAAAGAGGTTCAACGAAGTTTGGCCGGTTCGATCGTGGTACCGATGGCTTTGGTATACATTCTTCCTGAGACATACTATTGGATGGCATCCCCTGCTATCACGGGTCATGCTTCCTTTTTTGAAGGAAACTGATGGGAAGGAGACATGGCCATGTCTCCTTCGGTCACATGGCAAATACTAGTTCCATGGGTCGCTCCTGTCCTCAAGAATTTCCTGGGCCGGAGACTTATAAATCCCTGGGTCGCTTTCACTGGATGGAAATGCCAGGAATTCTGTAATTATGATTGATATGTATTTGCCACATACAGAAAAGCCAATACAGCATAATTTCAATTGGTAGTTTGCAAAAAAGGTTTATTCGTAATCGTGAGACTGCCAGACACCCGAAGTCCCACCCTGACCCAAACATTCCGCTACATATGAAGAAAACCCCCGGATACCGGATCTGTATCGCTTTGTTAATGAAAAAAATTGTGAGAAGTAACCTTGTTCTTCTAGCTCCACTTTAGGACGCCTATTCAGCCCATTCATGAACCCGCAGCATAGAATAAATCCGGAGATTTTAACACCTTATTATCTGTACTGTTTCCTCTCTCTTTTTCCTGACATCCTGTGCTCCCGCAGCGAGAATTATTTGCTCAGAGAAAGAGATTCCTCATCGCCAGGTGATCACATCATGTGACCTCTCCCCCTTATCTCAGATTGGGAGCCGCTCCCGACCCAAAACTAGAATATCTTAACGTACTGAAGGTCTTAGATCCAGTAAAGAAGACCAAAATCCGGAAACGATTAGTAAATTTTGGATCAAAGCAAGTCAAGGCCAAATGGCGAAATTCCAACTCCTAAAGCTTGTACCAAGAATATTAACCAGACGTTTCGAACTCCTTTTTAATGTAGGACTTGAATGTTTTACTCTCATTCACACTGCCCAGTAGTTTGATGGCGCTGGGCTTCATGGGTCCTACCGTATAAACTGGGAAGAGTGAACAGGAGCTAGCAGTTTAGCGTAGAATCTCCCTTCTTTTAAATCGAAGCTAATAAAATCCGGGGGAAAAAAACAGAAAATTGGTTCAAACTTTTTTTATTCGAACAAATAATGCGCTTACCATAAACTTTATGCTAGCTCTTATATTCAAGAAGTTATATGATAATGCACTTTTGAGGTAGTGGCCCATTTCGGCTTCAGAACATCCTCCGGATCACTCACACACCGCGCTAAACTGCTAGCTCATATCCACTCTTCCCAGTTTATACGGTACCTACTCCTAGCCTGGACTCAAAGACAAATCACATCATCCATGACGCAACCCGCACACAAATTTGCACACACAATACCCTGTCCTGAGATTTTATTGGAACATTATATTATTTCTCACTTTGATAAACATCTCTGGCTTGTACGCAGCTTTGTGCCTCACGCTCTGCCCCAGACCGCCTACCATATTAGCTTAAATTCATTCAACAAGAAAAATCGGGGGCCAAAATCCAATGAATGCCTTCAAGAATTGATTTAGAAGCTCAGCGAAATGAGCAGCTTGTCGAGGCCGAACTTGGCGAGAAAATGCTGGAAGTCGATTCCCTGTTAGCTGGTTCACTCGAGGAACAACAGCGTAAACAACTCGCTGAACGTCAGCAGTCGAGGGAGTTCTTGGGAAGATATCGTTGGATGAGACTGGCGGTTCTCCTTATCACCATACTCCCATCGCGTTCAGTGATTGTGTTGGTGAGTACCTCTAACTTCGTGAACGCGTACTTCAAGAAAAACTTGTACTTACGCTATCAGGCACAAACGTCTCTCATTCCGCCACAGGACAAACCATACTGGGAGTGGTGGTACAGAACCACAGATTATGCGGGCTGTTTTGTCATGTTTCTAATTGCCTGCCGGTATTTGCCATCGATAGTCTTTTGCAAGTTTGCAAATGAGAGAGTGATCACCAATGAAGAGCTCAAGAAAGAAATAGAAACCAAGATTGAGAGGCTTGAAGAGGATATCCGGAGAAATATGAAACGGCTTGACGAAGAAAGAGAGCGGCTCAAGAAAGTGGAAATGGAAGTTGAGGAAGCGAATTCGTTCTCGGAGGATCGTATGGCTATCGAGAAGGCCCTGAAGAGAAGTGTATGGCCCAAGCGGTCTTGGTACCTTCTTTGTGCAGAGATCGCCACCGGTTTGAGCTATTTTGTCTGGCCTAGTCTGATTTATATGATCTTGGCGACTGCAAAGAAGAATACTGGCTGGTATCAAGAACTATGAACGACCATCTCTTGGGTGGGAGACTAAGATTTTCTAATATATTACAAAGCTTGAACGTTAATAAGAAAGAAGTGTGAAAAAATCGTATCGGGAGGTTGGATTGCTATATTTGATCGTTATTAACATTATAAATACCGATTAACTCACAAGCTTAAGAATCTTCCCTTCTACGAGGACTTGTGAGTAAAAGAACGCGGCGTTGCTCACAGTACGTATGACGTCAGCTCTAGTCCTTACAGTCCTAATTTCTCCTTTTCTTTCCTGCCTTGAGATTGTCGATTTAGAGGGGTAATAAATACTCCACTGCTACACTAAACATTCCCCCGCGGTACAAGAGTAAGGACTATTCACCCAACTCTTCGACAAAAGCCTCAGCCCCACACGCTGCTGCTACACACTTGCTGCGCTATATACAATGCTTACCCCACGGCACAAGAGCGAGGACTACCCACCCTACTCCGCAACAATGTCTTCCAACGCCACAGGCTGCTGCTACGCACTGCTGCGCTGCCGGTCTTTATTACTTTACGGTGCGAGAGTGAGAATTATTTTGATATTGCTAAGCTACTACTTCCGCATACTACCGTTTGGACTCCACAAATACATTTCGGTCTACTAGTATTTTCCACATGGATCCCCAATAAAGGAGCGATAGGACTACCCACCCTGCTCCTCCACACGCTACGTCTTCCAACAGCGTTGCAACTCAATACGTCGCTATTGTTCTTCACCAGCAAATCAATGGCGACATAGCAACGAAACTACCCTGCTTTCCCCATGATCTAGACGAACGAGCGGCAGGACTCTCCAGCTCCGATCTGGCAATGCGTGATTGTCAAAAACAATGTATTGTGAGTCCTCGGCCCTGGAGAATTCGACTAGTGCGGGAACGAGCCATATAAAAGAGGTACAAAACCCCGTAACAAGCATAGTAGCAATCAAACTTGCACCCATTTGACGGTCACTAGCCCCCCTCATACTATTTTTGATGTCTTTCTTCGTAGGTAGCGAGTCAACCTCATGCTTCTCCAGCGTGGAAGCCAGTTTGGTAACCTTCTCATACTCCTTTTTTTCCTCTTCAAAAACCAAGTGAGTTATGATAAAGTAGCACACCATATATGAAGCCAAAATCGAAGCACACCAAATCCATGCTGCGACACGCCATCTATACCAGTAGGTTTTATTTTTAGTAACATCACGGTTAAGACCAACCTCTTTCTAGAATACATCAGCTTTTGCTATCAGAATTCGATTTGGAAATTTGTCCTCACCAGCGCTAACACCAATTGTATCGGGCCCTGAGTAGCAGCAGCTACGAGTGGTTCAAGTATAAGCTTCAATTGCCACCCTTTGCTTAGGCGATCGCGGTATTTCTGTAGCGTCTCGTCCGAGATATCGTCGCCTTCATGGGTATATCTCTGTGTGACCTTGTCGGAGACTTCGTCATCGTATTTTTCACTCTTCTGGGCCTCTAAATCATAAGACTGAGACATCGTCTCAGAAAAATTGCTATCGTCGTTCTTCACGGCCTCCGAATAAGCGTCTTCCGCCATGGACTTGAAATGCTTACATATATTCCACGCAAGATAGAGTTAGGTGCTTGACAATACTTGAGGGTCTTGGGTAAGCAAAATATAGTGAAACAATTTGTAAGAAGGCCAGTGCGGACTGTGTGTGTCATGGGGACGTAGCGCAATGCCCGGGTCAAAACTAGGGAGCGCCGCTCTTTCTCATTTCCTAAACCTAAACGACGGTCACTTCCTTACAGTTCCTCAGGTACTAAACTGGCTTTCTTATAGACCTGGAGGAAGAAATAAAGAATGAAAGGCCAAACATGTAGAACGGCAAATGCAATCCACCCCATGTAAATAATCTCGTTGATTTTAGGGTCCCGTTTGCGCGCGCTCTTTTCCCCGTCAATCTCCTCCTTTTCCTCCTTCTCCAAGTCACACGTCCCTTCCTCAGCAACTTTTAATTCTGCCAAATTGTCATTGCAACAAAAAGCTACCCTTGCTAATTTCCACGCGATCCATAGTACGGGTGGGAGCATGACCAATGCCGCCCAAGCACCTATCACATGATCCCACCAATTCCAATCTTCCAATGCAAGAGAATTGGGGTCATCGAATTGCTATCTTTAAAATTAGCTTTTGAGAATCAAATGTTTGGGTGCCTTCGACTCTCTTCTTCTTGACTTACAAAGACGATCTTAGAATATATTGGAACGTGAGAAACAACCATCAAGATTGGCAATTTTCTAGAACATTGTTTTAACGACTTATAAAAAGCTTCGGGATCATGGTATGCGATTTCCTTCGTATGCATTGGAGGAATAACTTCTGACATTTCGAGAGAGGCGGCGTTGGGGCCAGGATTGCAGTTGTAGGTAAAAGCAGGGCGTTGTGTGCTGGAGAAGGCTATCAGGAAAATTGCTCAGCGGAGTGACTGGTTGTGATAAAATAATTGGCGTACTTAAATATGTGTTACATCATCATAATCATTTCAAATCGCAAACGCGGACCCCACTAAGAATCGAACCACCCCAGACGCCTACTTAACCCAATCATATACCGGCAATTCAAGATCATTCCCCCCATGCCCTGAAAAAAGTTTGTACAGCCCCGTCTTACTCACAACCCACAACAATGAATTCCTCAGCCCCAATCCCCATGAAGTCTGTGGAAAAGCAAGCTGTGGGTACCCTGGTAGAGGTTCCTCCCTCTCCACATACAACGGGCGAAAGACACCCTCATATCTCTCCAACGCTTGTGGAACCTCATCACTACTCTTGATCTTCGACAGCTCTCCCGCCAGAATATAGGCGCTCTCAATGGCGAGACTGGTTCCGATGCCGAATGTTGCGTGAGCTGCGTCACCCAGAACAAGAGCTCGACCGTTTGTCCATTTTGGGAGTTTCACCTGAGCCGCTTTGGTCATGTAGAAGTCTGAAGCCGAATCCATGCCTTGTAAGACGCGCTTTGCTTCCCAGCCTAAGTTTTCAAAGTACGAGTGCAGCATTTTTTTCGTGGCATCGGATCCTTTCTCCATGGCTTCTTCGACGACAGTATCCCGTTTTCCATGTGCTGGTGTTGTAATGCACAAGTATGCACCCATGGTCGAAGCGTTCCGATGCGGACGTAGCATGATGCAGAGACCCTTTGGGACGTTGTACCACTGCCAGATGTTTGGAGCTATGGGAAGGCTCGGAATGCTAAAGAAAGCAATGTATTGGCCAATGAAGTTATAGCTATTCTTGAGATCTTCTTCGTCCAGAATCATTGTTCGAGTGCTCGAGGTGGATCCGTCTGCGGCAACGACTAGATCGAATGTGCCTTTGGATCCTCCAGCGAAAGTCACATTGGCGCCTTTTTCTGTTTGCTCCAGAGCCTTGATGGAGTCTCCGTACATGTAACTAACTCCCCCCAGACTCTCAGTGGCTTCCAGGAAAAGTCCGGCTAGGTCTGCGCGTAGAATTTCGTATTCGGCCGTGAAAATATCGCCAGCTTTGAAAGAAGCAAAAGCTTTACCCGATGAGTTTAAGATGCTGGTCCCTTCTTCCTGCGTAATTCGGGATCGAATAGCCTCTTCTAGTCTCATTGCTTTGACGACTTCAATAGCTGGACCACGAATGTCGATTGCCTGGCCTGTAACCCTTGGAACAGGTGATCGTTCGACGATTGTGATTACCACATCCAGGCGAGTTCTTGAGAGCCAATATGCAAGACAAGGGCCTGCAATACCTGCTCCTGATATAAGAACTTTCAATCTTGGTCCGGATAGGGACATCTTCGGTTATGGAGGTGTTTGTAGAGGTGTTTCGCTTTGATTGTGCTGGGTATGATGATGAAATTCGCTTCGGCCTGTAATTTGGACTTCGGAATTGATAGAGCTTAGGACTTGTGCGAAGATTCTGAAGTATAGATGGAAGTAAAAGCAATTATATAGTTGTTGGCGGGCCTTCGGGTCCTCGCAGCGTTCGGGCAGAGAGGCTTGCTCGGCCGGCCAGGACCCGAGGATTTGGCCAATCACAGGCAGCTTCACAGCCTGCGACAAGTCCAGCTGCAAATCAGCCACACACAGACGCTTTGCATGCCGCTAAACATGGAAGCGACCTCGAATACGTCAAGACCCCAGCTACGTCGTTGTGAATTGCAAGCGGCTCCTTCCATTGTTGAGAATTGGTCGATCACGTGAGAAAATGATATCAAGAAACTCACACTGCTGATGGATATGTATCGGCCCAAGAAAAGTCCTTTCGTGCAACATTTCCTTGAAACAGAGCAGGCGCTGCTCATGCAAGACCGAAACGAACCCTTTAAGCAAGGTCAAGAATATTTAAACAGTGGCAGATGACCAACTAGTCGAGCAGAAGAACTTTCCAAGTGTTCCCCATTGCTCGATATATAAAATCCCACAAAATCACAGGTGGGTTGACGATGAGATACAGCTTCCAGTAGCTACTATGAGCTTTGCGTCTGATCGTCCTTGATCAACTGATCCCAGAACATCCAGTCAGTAGTGTCGATGTTGAAGTCGAACCCCATGTCCGGGTCTAAGCCGTTGGAAAGGTTTCCAAATGGCATATTGGGGTCAGTCCCGGGGGTCGAAATGCTTGATGATATAGAATCCGTGCTCTCAAGAGCGACCCCACTGTTATGTCTTTCCACTCGGCTCTCGAGCTTCCCCTTTCGCCGGGACCGCAAGTTCACGACAAAAGCCGGCTCGGGCACTTTCCTCGGTGGGTTGGCATCCCAGGCTTTCAGCGTGAGACGCCCGATAGCAATATACAACGCCCGCTTTGATTCTAGGAGCTCGTCATGGTTGTTGTACATTTGCTCCACCCTGCTCCAAGCGGCATCGATCCCCGCTGGGCTTGGGATATTAGAATTCCGCAGGCTCGTCAGGATGAAAATCACTGAATCCCAAGTACCCCACACAAAGAATGATTTAATATGCCATCTGTAATACTTTCTTACGCCTGAATGAGCATAAGCCTAGATAAGGAAATTAGTATGATATGCAGAATTTGATGGTAGTTGCCGTCGAGTAAAGTGACAGGGATTTAATGGATTCTTGCACTAGTTGTAATACTTACAGCTATATCTGTATCAATGATCTTCTGAGACAGTTGAAGCAATTCGTGCCTCTCTGCTTCAGTTGCTATTTTTTCCCGGGCTTCCGAGAGCCGAGCTCGAAGACGCATTGCAGTAATCGCTGATCTGGCCGAGATTGTAGTCAAGAAATGCAGAGGATTGACCATATCACAATAGCGGATGTATTTCTCTTCGACTTCATTCTCAATCTCCTTGATCGCTGACTCGACTTCATCGCAATCTTTGAATTGTCCGGAATCTGCGTGCTTCGACTTTCCAATATTAGACATGAATTTACCCATGCACGACCGTGCTAGACAGAAGATTATATCCGTTGCGCCGTTTTGTTCTTCTGGAGCTTTAGTCATTCCTGGCCAGATTTGATCGTCATTGATGTTCCACGGCGGCTGAGTATCCCAAGTGTCTGGCATAATGCCAATTCCAGTGCCAGACATGTGACTCGCCGTAAGATCAAGCGGTAAAATCTGGTAAAACACCCGCCGTCTCATTTGCACATCAAAAGGTAACAGTCCCAGTTTCTCCCCGTCTCGATGCAGTCCCATACGCTGGGCTATGCGGACTGCCACACCTGTCAAGATCCAGTATGTGTGTGGATCGTAGGAATGCCGACAGGACAGAAGAAAGAGGACAAGAGCTTGAAGGACGGTCATGTCTGTGGTCTTGAGAAGAGAAGCGTTGACCAACGCTTGTCGAGTCGCAAAGTGATATCTCTGTAACAATGTAGCCCTCGACTCCCCAAACTTTTCGAAACACTCATTATCCGTCATTGAGAAGACGGCAAAATGGTATATGGCGAATAGCAAGCTCTCGTCTGCTCTTGACGCTAGTTCAGGCTGTTGTGAAGCCACTTCAACCATCTTGAATGTTGATGGAAGGTGCAGAATTTTGCATATAGGTTCCACGTTCTCGATATGTGCCTTCCACAACACCATAGCTTCAGCATGTGTTGGATGATAATGGAGCACATCTTCCTGAGAGCCCATGATTGCTCCCGTCAATGGATCGGATGCGAGATCAAGCGCGATATTGGCATCCTTTTCAGCCTCTTCTTCGTTATTGGACATGTGATCCACCTCATCATTCCCAAAGGTATTCCAGAGACTGCTATTTATGTATCGTGATCTGCCTTGGCCACCTGAAAGCTTGCCAGTACTCGATATTTCAGGTTCATTGTATCGAAGAGAGATCGGCTCGTGGACTGCCCCCTCCATTGAAGAGGACTCGTCGGGCTGGGTCCCCGGTAGTAGGCCATGCTGGCGCAAAATGAGCTCATATTGGGCGAGTCTTTTCTCAGCATCGTCATCGAGGTTTCTTTTCCGCCTCCGAGGCGGAGGCGCTTGATAGAAGCATTCGAGTCTGCTCTTGCGACAGGTAGAACATATCGGCGTTGCTTTGTCGCATTTCACCTTTCGCCTCGCGCAGGTTTGGCAAGTGTAGGGGTTTGTGGGGTGAGGTGAACTTGTATTGTCGCCAGAAACGATCGAGGAAGCCTCGCTGGGAGTGGGCGCAATTACTATTAGCCTGTTGTGGACTTGGGCATCTCTTGCGGCCATTTGCGTTTGACGATGCCAACCTGGAAGGTCATCTGTCGTTGAGGTGCAGGATGGTCACGTGCCGGCTCCTTAAAAGAGACCTAAAATTGACTAGGCAAGAACCATGAAATATATCCTTGCTTCCTTTGCTTTTAGTCCTGGGAAGCTTCGTATATCTAGGAAGGTCAATAGGTAGGCTGTTTAATTTGCAAATGGCAATCGAGATGCTGTACCGTATTGATCCAGAATACGACCATAACAAAGTCCCATATCCAGTGAGACATTAACATGGCCTTATTTTCAGGTTAACGCGGCTTTGGCTTTGGCGTACTTGTAGAGCCTTCAGAAGCCAGTAAGCTGTCTAATAGGTTTCTTGTAAACATCTACTATCTTCGATTTCTTCAAATACATTATGATATCATCGTTCAAGTTCCAAATATATGATCTGAAAAGCGGGGTAAATCTCCACCCCTGAGCGACTCGCTAGTTTTCAGGGGTAAATCGACCGCACTTCTCCGCAGCCGTCCCCCAATCAAATTCGGATTTACTCCATTACGGAGGCGTTGGTTAGTGAGCCTGCAAGGCTCTACAATACTATGCACTCGACTATAGAAGTCAGGATGGCGCTTGCCAATACAGAAAAAAGGGCAATCTGTCAATGAATCGAGATTCAAGGTTGACCGTATCGTTGATTGAAGAAAATTCCATGCATTATCCAATTCAACTATTTGTTACGGGTATCTACTCTGCTCTCTCAATGACCGAGGTATCTGGCCTATTAACTCTCCATCTAGATCAACTTGCATACAAGCGTCAGAGGGTACTCCCAGACCACAAGCTCTTTCCCAATGCGATCCAATGTATTTCCTCCCACTCGATCGCTCTTGATGTTCCCCAAAAAAGCACCATTCCTCAGGTAATCTTACAAATCGTGAGACTTTAATAGTTGCGAGCCAGTATGCTCTTCTTCCTGAGGAAATGACCGAAGAAGAAGATGACGTAGACCATAATGCATCCGAAGATAGAAACGAGTCCAATTGTAGTCATAGCCCATTTTGTTGACATTCTTTCGAATATCAAGAGGCCGAGGTGCGCCATGCCAGCGGCCACGATAAATGATGGAATTAAGAAAGCGGCGATTGCAGAGGCGGCATAGCGGGGATAAGCGTCTATGTTTTGGTTAGTTGAACGAGATACTTGAAAGATTCGGAAAAGATGTACCAGTAATGTAATTCAGCATGGCCAACCAAAGCAAGGGATCAGCGAATCCTAGGATGCCTCCTGCAATAATTGGACTCCAATATGAGGTCTTTCCATCACTGGTCCAGCCGAACCAAATGAGAGTGATAGGGAACAGCCAGACAGTGACGAGAGAGGTAATAAAACGGGCCTCGGGGCGGTTGATGCCATTAATTCTGCGATCGCGAGCGTAAAACCAAGTCTGGACCGGGATGAAGGCGAACAT
The DNA here is from genome assembly GCA_007825345.1 of Lachnellula suecica. Taxonomy (NCBI): domain Eukaryota; kingdom Fungi; phylum Ascomycota; class Leotiomycetes; order Helotiales; family Lachnaceae; genus Lachnellula; species Lachnellula suecica. The sequence continues at coordinate 12,566 of QGMK01000470.1, forward strand.
TACGAGAACACCGACAACGAAGTTGAGGTAAGTGAGATTAGCTGACACAATCCTAGTGGGGTAATGTTTGGTTAGGTACGGGGCAGTGCGAAATCGGGTGCGAAAACTTACGAGAGATGATTGTTTTCGGCGAAAACATCGTATACACCATCTAAGTAGAGGAACATGATGCCATAAATAAAGCCATTGTAAAGACCCAGGACGAGAACGATGGGTTCAGTAAGCATGATTCGAAATGTGAAGGAGATCACGAAAGGCCACTCTTCCCGGACAACGATCTCAGGGGGAGCTTCACTGCCATCTTGATTTGATCGTGCCTTGGAAGCCTCCAAAATTACAAGGCTCGGCAGAGTTTCTGGAACAAAGCACATAATGATTGCAAAACCGACACCAATAACAACATTGATGAGGAAGATCCATCTCCAGCCAAGTTTTGGGTTGGCGTCAATCCAAGCTCCGACAGGAGAGCCCAAACTAGGCCCAACGTTGGCGCTGACGACGAAGAGTGCCATAGCCTGGCCTGCACCATCGATGTCTCCGAAAAGGTCAGAGATGGTTCCTGCGACATTGGAGACTACATGAAGTTAGAATCAGCTCTTTCTGGAGACAACCACCAGGGCGTTTCAGCAAAGGGAGGAGTTGCTTACCAGCGGTAGATCCAGCAGTACCAATGAGGAACATGAAGATGACGAGCATCGGCAAGTTCACTGCATAGGCGCATCCCTATGATTTCATAAGCTCAAAGTCTCAAGCATGTGAAGCGAGCAATACTTACGAGGTTCAGAAGAGCGTAAGCCAAGATACTGCCGACGTAAACCCACTTCCGACCCGCAATATCCCTAATAGAGTCAGCGATTTCGTTTACAATTAATTTTAGAGTAACTTACGAGAGAGGGCCCATGAAAACTGGACCAATAGCATTTCCTAAAATGAACATGCTTTGGCCCAGGGTATTGGCTTGAGGACTGGTGCCCCATTTCTTTCCGAGCGTGTACTTTGAGAAGTAATTAGCTACTGGGCAATTCTATTCAAGCAGAATCTCATAATAAGAAGGAAACAGAGTTACAGCAACTTACCTCTACACCGACGTATGTAGTGGCTGTCAAGAGGACAAACATCTGCAAAAAGCAGTACTGAATAACGCGGAATTAGCATAGTTCTTTGAGAATGTTTCGAGAGTGGATATCGATGTCTCACGAGCCATGAGATATTCACAGAAATCTTGAATCAAGCAATAACAGGAATGGCATATAATTCAGTTGTCCTTACCACAGTGACAATGCCCCAGCGCTTGCAAGCCGACCAATGCATAGGATGTCGAGGATCTTGGGCCTGAACCATCTCCAGAGCGGCAATAGCAGAGGTTTTGGAAGTTCTCTTCATGGCAGTTTCATTCTTTGAATTACGCTTTGAAGAGTAAATTGGCGCGAAGGAAGAAGGGCTGTGTTGAGCGCTGCGGTCTGCCGTGTGGTCCATGTTGAGGTTTACCATTTTAAGGTTGACCATGGTGAAATTTCTCTGTTGAGAATGACCCAGGTTAAGAAGAAATAATGTAGCTGAGGCTCGAAAGCAACTATTCAAGGAGCGTGGTGGTTGTCCGTCGCGTCGTGGTCAAGGTTAAGAGGTCGAGATGGGTGTCGCGATGGAAGGTTCAGATCACGGCGTTGTTTTATGCAGCTCTGCAACTCCTGACAAGTGAATGGAAGGGAGAGTTGAAGGCTCTTACTCTTACCGTATGTGTGAATCCTCACCATTTCCAGGTCATTATTGAATGTTGCCATGTAGAACCAAAGTCTCATTTATCTGTGCTGTCAGCCATCACAAACATCCCTATTTTAGAATAGCGCATCCCCGCAAAGACTTCAGTAGCTTGAGGTGAGACTTTCTAGACGTTCGGAGGTTTATATGATTCGTCTTCAGAGTCGTACCAAAGAAGCGTTGTCAGCACGAAACCGGAGATAGCCGGCACGTGTCTTAAAACAACGACATCTGGTTCGCATTCATAATGTTCCAGCTCTAGAAGGAGGTTTATATGGCCGCCAAATGACAGAAAGAATGGGAATCGTTCCAATTTCATAGTTGATCCCAGTAGCCCTGAGGAAGAAGCAAATATGCAGGTAGGCAATTGTTTGCCTCGCAGGCATTTTGCAAACGGGCCGGGTATCTTGCAGCTTGAACGAGTAAGTGTCCTTTTATAATGCTTTTGATAAGATATATTTTGAGATTTGCTAAGGGAATGGTGAAATGTAGGTCTTCTGAATTGTTCGTGAGACTGAGGAAGGAGGTAAAGGGAGGCTATTGCCTCTTTCGGCGACCGCGACACTCGAAACAAGCAGGCACAATGGATACCGTGATCAACTTGATTTACGCGTTCACGAAGCTATGGATAGATGCTCAAGTCGAGTAGCTTACGATAGCCGTAGTACTCTTTTCTTCTTTTATTCTGCTGCTTGAGATATGTCCCCGTCTGCTCGTGTCTTTCTATCTTTGGAGCACCATTGGTTTATAGACTCTTTTCGAATCATTGTAGCTTGTGCCAAACCTCCTTGTTCTTAGGAAAACAAACTGCCAAGAAGTTTTTCATATTTGAACACTGATTTACTTCTCAAATTTCTGTGGTATGGACTGAGGTCGGCAGCTATGCCGTAGACAGTTCAATAGGTTCTTTGGAGAGTTTAGGGTACGAGGAAAGCAAAAGATAATGTCTCAAAAGCCGTGAGACTCTCTCAATCCCTTCGCTTCTTAATTCACTGTGAAAACAAGGCATATTCTGACGTATCTCAGCGATTTTTATAAGGCGGTTTAACCTTAGGAAGCACACTTGATGCAGGATGAGCTAGAAAAACAGGCAGGCAGCACTCAGCGTGTATCAGCCATGGACTTAGGAACAATAAGCAGCTTTTAAATTGCTCTCTTTCTTCATAACAATGCCAGCAGTGTTATGTTCTGTAACGTGGGAATCACGTGATGCATGCCGAGTTTCAAGAGCTGCAACCAGGTTGAACAAGGTATTGTGCCTGTTTCACCCATTCAGAATACTAATCTTACTCTGATCCGTCAATCCAGAAATGTTTCAACGATATACTATTCCAGCGTTGTGGTTGACTTCTTGAAGTTGCCTGTTTGCTTTCTTTTGCTGACCATGCGGGGTGCACCTTCCTCGAGCATCACCTCAAATTTCTCCAAGTCGGCCGCACTTCCCAACTTCATACTCGCACCTCCCCCAAACTGCTTCTCTCGACGTTTCTAACACTGGCGTGGTAATTTGCTTTCTCCTCCACCTTTTTGCATCAGCATCACATTCAGCCCGCCTTGCACTGTAAGCTTTCACGCTGGCATTGCCGCCAGCTTTCGAAGCCTTGGTTATACACGAAGTCCTCTACTCTACATTCATTTTTGAAATTTTGCCAAGTGCTCTTCCGCCGCTGGCTTGTACCAGAAGTTGAAGTACACGGCGGTTCGCATTCACTCGTTCACTTCAACCACTTAACGGCACCCTAACTACCTTGCTGTCTCGCACCCGTCACATACTTCAATACACGAGGAAAAAATTCACTGCTTTGCATTGCCAAACGGAACCAACCCAATCAGTCCGCTCATCCCATTCACTTAGCTGAAGCACCGCACACCACCAACCTCGGATCCTGTCTTGAGATCCTGCTTCTTCCACTACCACACACCGGCTTTTGCATAGCAGTAAGTCACCTCCTTCCCAAAATACCTTTATGCGGTTGCTGATCCAATTGGTCAAGACCTCAGTCCTGGATATCAGATCAATCGATCCTCCTTGGTTCGCTTAGACAGTATCGCTTCCACTCTGTCTCAACATGCGCTCTCCAAGGCATGTCAAATCGAAGCCTGTGGCTAGCTATATGCAACGACTTTCTAGTGGCCGTCCCAATGTTTGGAGCACGCCAGCCCTTCTACGTACCAAGACCGGGTTTGGATCCGGAATCCGGGGGAACTTTTTTGACGATGAGGATGGCCTGGATTCGGATTCTTCAAGCGACTGCATCGTGGTCGAACAGCGTTCTTCTCAAAGTGCTATTCTCATTGACGATGATGATGAAGACGAGCCTGATTTTCGAGATGTTGCCATGGAGGAGCCGGTCGATGAGATAGCTCATCAGGGGATCGAAACTGAGCAAACTGCAACTGGGGAGAGCGCTAGACTCTTCAAGTCTATACCAGTCGAGGTATGGCTTTCTACCCTCAAGATCTCCCTCAATCCTCCACCTTTCCATTTTTTTCTGACATTCGCCTAGATTCACCAACACATAGCTAGGTATCTCCCAACTGCACGCGATATTTCGAGATATGCCCAAGTCTGTAAGAGTACCGATGCTTCGATCACCGACAGTGTCTGGCGCGAGCGTTTCGAATGTACCTTCGACAAGATACCAAGGGCTACGCCTCAGGAAGTCGCCAAAAAGTATCGTTTTAGAGTTTCCGTCTCTGGAATGTGGACTTGCTTCGACTTGGGGCAACATGGAGCCCAAATTACCTCAGAGATTCGCCAAGTGCAAGGAAGGAACCAGAATGACTGCTTAGAGATGCTGAAGACTCTCATCATTGGTAAGCGCACTGTGTGGACGAGATCCTGGACCCTCCCTAACATGGTGAACAGAATCGGATGCCCGTAAAGTCCGGGACGGAAACGGCAACGAGATTGTTGATGGTCTAAATATGGGTTATATACGTGGTATGATTGCGAACAACAATGCGCCAAAATTCGTTGACATTATTTCCTCAATCTTGAACACTCCAGGCGCCTTGGATGGCATGGGCGGTTCTCATAAGATTGTCACCGCCACCAAACCTGGAAGCTTGGTGTATGTCGTACAGTTAGCGCTCACGCCGATTTCACTTCACCCAGACCACTGCAACTTCAAGGTTGCCCATTTCGATATCTCCCAAGCTCAGGTATATGCCACCTCAAAGGCGCAACCCATTTTCGTCGGCAAAGTCAAGCAGGACATCAATGTGCGTTGGCTCTTGCATACAGTCAACTTCTTCAAGTTCCACTTCAAGTCTGGAGCCAGCGAGGGCATCATTTCAGACGAATATGCAGCGCTTGAACATGACCAGTATCCTCAGCCATGGATTGGTTTGATCAAGGCTGGCACCCAGCCCCTGGGTCGTTTTTGGAAGGGTGCACATAGTAAGTTTAGTCGGCAATTATTTTTTGATACAATGCTGACCAGGTCGAAGCTTTCATGGACGAACGCGATCTGGTGACTTTTCGCCAGCACCTAGGTCCGGGGCGCATATACTCCGATGCCACATACCCTGGAGACAGCTTTCCGGTACTATCTCACCTCCCCCTCTTTCCCCTAATATCCAACTAACCGTTCTCGCAGGACATGGAGATGTTTTTCGACGAGCAGAAGTTTCCCTCCAGCGCATGGCCATCTGTATGGGAAGGACTTCTCCGGAGCAATCCCTTTTTTGACATGAATGCCCCTCCCGTCGACACCTCAAACCGCCGTGCCTCGCCTCGCAAAGGCAGGGCAGTTCCTGCATCGAAGCAACCCCCAATTCTCACCTTCTATGGATTAGTCCGCGGCTCCAAGCCCGCCCACTTCTACGGTCGACTCCACGCCCTTCCACAACAGCAAGGCCTCCACGGCTTCCAACGCCTAGTTCTCATGAAGTTCTATACCGATCCGAATGGCGGATTCGATATGTCGCAGATCTTTTGCTATGAAGGTTGCGTTCTACCCGGTGGCAGGGTCATTGTGGGACGCTGGTGGGATGCTCTCGCTGATCCAAAGGCGCAGAGCACAGCTTCCGGTCCATTCATCTGGTGGAATGTTGACCGCAGCGCTGCTGGCATCACTGACGATATGGAAGCCGGAGGCAACGACAACTCAGTGTCTCCTGGCGATCAGACACTTACCTTCTTCGAGGAGGCCCCAAAATATATCCAATGATTCTATCCCTGAATCTTTACATTATAATCAACATAATAACCCTTCCTTCGGCGTTCGAGGCATTTTAACAGATACCCATCCAGCATTACATACCAGCATGTGCATATCATTTGCTTACCCCGGACCCAGCACTCCTTTGCACCAGCCTACTTGAGCGTGTTCCTTGCATCTAGCTTAGGTGTTCTCTTGATCTTTTTATCACGGCGGATTTGTAAAATAGAGAGGAGATGGCAAAAATGGAAAGTAGATCTGGCAAAAATCGAATCAAAATTTACCAAAACGAAGTGAGATATTGTGATCGACGCCTTGCATGGATCTTTGAGTAATTTTTTTAATTTTGATTCAGTGACGGTAGTAGAGCTACATGCTTTTCTCTTGTTTCCCACAACGCCATACTGTAACGAGGTCCACGAGAATACCAGTCAAGGCCTAATGTCTATTCCTCAATACTCTTGACACACTCCCACTCGCCCTTCAAGTTCTCCTTCCATAAGCTAACCTTATTATCACCCCCGCTGACGGCCAAAACATTCCCGCTCAAACTCCAGCTCACCCTCCAAAGCACCACCTCAAAGTGCAACACCTTGCTCTCCCACACACCGGGCTTACTCGGATCGCTGGTCCAAATCCTAACGGTCTTGTCTTGACTCGCAGACGCAATATAGCTCTTCTGCAACACAGTAGGTGACCACGCGACATCGCGCACCCAATCCGTATGTCCCGTCAACGGCAGCCCCTCAGGCTTATAACTCTGCGACGCCTGCTCAAAGCCCCAAATCCTGACCGCATTGTCGCTGCCCCCCGTAACAAACCGCCGCACGCCCCCGCACCCCCCGCACTACTGACCAAGCTGCCGGCCTGCGCGCTGGGCGCCCAGCTCACGCTGTTGACGCCAATGCCGTGCGCGTGGAAGATCTTGTGGTCCATGCTATTGTCCTTGAACTCCAGCACCGACACGTTGCCGTCGGACGACGCGCACGCTAGCAGGCACCCGCTCTCGTGCGGCGACCAGGCGATGATGTTTACGGAGGCGGTGTGCAGCGCGAAGTCGAAGATCTTGGTGAAGCCTTGCGGGGCCGTCTCGCGCCAGATGAAGACTGTGCCGTCGTAGGAGGCGGAGGCGAGGATACTGCCGTATTTCGGGTGCGCCCAGGCGATGGACCAGATTGCTCCTTCATGGCTGTTATATTTGTTAGAGCTGGTCTGCTGGTGTGGGGGAAAGAGGGGAAAAGTACCCTTTTAAGGTCTCGGTCAGGCGGTGCTGGTCGCTATCTACTTCAAAGATCTTGACAGTACGATCGGAGGAGCAGGTTGCAAGGCGTCGGCCGTAGTAGTCGAGAACTGCATCGTGCTGGGAAGCGTTAGTTTGGGCGCGTTTGCAGATATAGGTCAGGAGAGAAGGTTGGGTAGGTAATTGTAGATCTAGAACTTACGATCATGTCATCGTGACCCGAATTGGAGATTACTTGTGCCATCTTGACCTGGATTGTGGACTGCGGTCAAGATGTCGAGGTGGAAGGTGTAGATAGATAGAAATCCAAAGGACAGCTCCCCTGTTCTTGCGGCCAGGCTGTCTCTCAGGAAGTTGAGGTCGGCCGGATCAATTTTGTTCCTGGAAGGCTGACGGCGGCTGAGTGCGGCGCGTGATGGTTTGCCGCCTTCGCGGGGTCCCCGAAGTTGACGCTTCTATCACATGCTACATATCGTCAATACTTTTCTTTCGTATTGTTGTTTTGTTACAATAGCTGCATAGGGGTATTTATTCAATCCCGAGGACCAATCTTTTTGGATATTCCATTCCTCTCCTTCAATACATTAAATTCCTCGAGGCGCAAGAACAACCTCGGCCCGTCTGGATACGCTGTTGACTAGAAACACTTTACAACACTGCGTTCTAACCCTTTCGCCGAAGACTGATACAACCTCGTCGCGCCATGGCGGATGATATGTGTGGCCCATCGAATGGCTTGCAGAACTTCCAGAAGCATACAACCGTCGACCGGACACTACAACAAGACCGGCTGATTCACAGAACATCGCCCTCGCAAGTAAGCTTCTTTTCCGTGCTGTTCCTTTCGGATGTGGCTAATACTTCTCCCTCAGGGATTCAGATCTTCCCCAGGCGGGAACGCAAGACTCGCAGACCATGAATTCGAGGCTTTTCAAGCAGGGCAGCTCCCGCCGGACGCCCAGCCATTCAATCCACAACCTTTCTCCCACGGTTTCTCGCACGCCCATCCTCCTCCACAACAACACCAACCAGGCCCATCAGCGGGATGGGCTTCTGATTTCCAACGAATGAACATATCGAGTCCTTCGCCTCAAATACATCAACCTTTTACGCCTCAGCGGCAGGCAGCGGGAGGATGGCACCAGGAGTTTGCCAGGCAGCAGAACCAGATGCAGCCACCGAGTCAACAGCCGTCATCATTTCAGCCCTCCCAGTACTCGCCCATGAATCGAATGGACATGAATTACCAACCACAATCATTCTCTCCGCAACTTATGTCCTCGATAGCACAGCAGAAGCAGCCGGAGACAACAGAAGATGCGGCATTTGCACGCGCGTTCGAGGAGGCTGCCAGACATGAGGAGGCACTCATGCAGGAACGAGAAGATACTGAGATGAGGGAAGAGCAAGGTCAGGGCCAGGGAGTCGAACTCGGTCACGAATTAGGTCAAGACATCCTAATAAATGAATCTGCCTCCCGTCTCCTCTCCTCTGACTCAGAAAAACTGGCACAACAGGCCCGTATCGGGGCCGACCAAATACACGATCCTGCTTCGATGCAGCAGGAACAACGACCAGAAAACACAGACCCGGATGCACTAGCACGCACAGCTGGCCAGCTACTACACAGCGTACGGAATGACCAAAGTTCTAAATTTCAGAACAGCCAATTCTTAAATTTAATGCGCATGGTCAGGGACAGGGAAGTGATGGTCGAGGGAGACAAGTTTGTGGGAACAAACGATAGGGAAGGCGATGCAGAGAGAGCGATAGAGGTAGCCAAGGCCTATCCATCTCCTCCGCCCGAGTTTCATCCCTCTCATGGTTAATGGAAACGGTGGTGGCAAGTTGAGACTAGGATCTCGATAATGAGAGATGGTTGGATGAACATGAACATATGTATTCTAATGCACATTACTTTCTTTGGCTCGCCGAACAAACCATTATTAACCACCAGAACATCATCTGACGTCCCTCCGCAGTACAAAATCACTGCGCTGTTCTGGCGCCTTTGAGCTACCCAGAAGACCTACTAAACACCGGTCATCGTCTTGAAACCCTTCTAGCCGCTCGCGCTCCTGAAGACGACTGTGAAAGGCCTCCATTGTGGCCTGTAATCACCGAATAAAACCTATAGTCCAGAACTTTAAAATCGCGATTTATTAAAAAGTGAACAATACAAGAGAGATAAACTGGCCCCTGGCAGAGGCCCTGATCCTAGCCTTTCCCTTTTGCAGACTCACTTCTCAACCGCCGAAGGAGCAAGCAGAACAGGTCGAGCGCAGAAGGCTCATTCAGCAATACATCGAGATCCTCATGTCCAAGAAAGGCGACATGGATGGTGTCCAAAAGAGTACGGGTAGGGAATAGATCAACCAAGACTGATGTTTCGTTGTTCCTGTTGGTGGTGGGTCGTTTACCCCTATTCAATCCTCGCTTAATCCCATCCATATCTTCCGAGCCGGTGCTAAGGCTTCCAGCTTTGCTTGCACAGCAGATGCTGCACATTTCACTATCGTTGGAGAGTATAGTTTGAAATCCCCCCATAAGTCCACACTTACTTCCCCTTGCTGCAAAGCTAGCAGTTGTCGCCTACATACAAGGATCACGTAGCACCTGAATTCCAGTGCGGCTGGAGTTAGCGTCCCAAAGTTTGGAGATGCGAAATTTCTTGCAGAATATGCAGACTTAGGCTTTGGTGGTGCCGATGACACGGTGGCCTTTCTATTTTGAGGTTGTGCGAGGTCGGGCGAACTTTTGCGGTTCCCAGCTGCCATCCATCTCGGCTTGTGCAATGACCAGAACTGGCCTTCGCCCATATCAAGCAACGGAGTAAATAGAGTGAGCTACAACTTGAAAGACATTGTTTAATTATTAAATTGGAGTGAGTATCATTCTTGTCCCCCCACGTAGATATTTTGAAGTGAAAGGGGAGTAGGGGCAGAGGCTGAGGCGTTTTCTCATGGCAGATCGAGATCTCATGGCTTAAATAGATGGAATATTGAACGTCACTTTGAGCTTTGGTTATTTTTCAAGGCCGCAACTGCCTAAAAAATGCTTGGTCTGGCTGTTTGTGATGCAATTTGAATGTTCTCAGTAGCTGTCGGTTCCTCTCTACCCTTTGGATGAAAATAACATGGCGGCGACACCTCCCTATATCACCACAAGGCCTTGAACCTAGACCAGCGGTGATGCATTCGACTTATGAGGAAAGAGAATAGCACCATCCAAGGTGCAAGCACCAAGCTCGTCGTCATTCTTGACAATTCGAAGTTCCAGCTCCACTGTAAATATTATACCTGTTGTCGGTTTGAACTGTGGTCGCGGATACAAGAACCCACATCACACTTCACCACACTTGCACGCAGAGATTTAAGAGCTTGAAGCATAGTGATAATTCCTAGAAACCTAGACACCAATAATCACCTCTAGTAATTAATCAGTAAGTTAAACCGAGGACAATAGCAAAACAACCCCGAAATAATATACACCCGAGTCCAAGACACAATCGCGTTCATCCCATCTCCACGACGCACACTTTATTTAGGCTCACAATCACGGCAGTGATAATGTTGACAATTAGGGCAAACACTGACAGTCAACGGCATCTCTCTATAACACTGCAATCTATTAGCTTTCGTTTCTTCTCAACCAGATGGCAGGGTATCTTACATTGCAGCACTCCCAACCCCAAACCGCATCCATGGGCTCGGGATCTGTGTTAATTGGCATGTTCATTGAATTCATCTTGGAAAATCTTATGTTTTCGGCGCTGTAAGCTTAATTGGCAAGTGTGGTGAGTCGTGATTGTGAAGTGGCCGGGAGCATCCACAGCTTTATCAACAGAAAGGTCAAAGGACGGACTTGAAGAAAGAAACCCCATCTTGGGGCTTGAAAGGGGAAGGAATAAAGGAACAAAAGAAACAAAAGAGTTATAAAAAGGTTACACAGAGCGGTAAGATTTATTTAGACGAAAAGGATGGCAGCGTTGTGGTTTTCAGCTGCATCGCGAACTTAGAGGCGTAATCCCCAGTTCACTCCCATCACGAACCTCACAAGTTTGGTGAACCCCCGGACTTCAATCCACCTCTGATTTACGATCAGGTTTCCTCAGGTTCTCTTTCCAAGGTTTTGAGCTGCTTGCGGTAGCTTTGTTTGGCAGTTTTCCAGGCTCTTTGTGTAACCTTTTGGGGTACTTCCGCATCAAGCCCCTGTGCTTTAGGCGACCGACTCGCTTGTGTGCCCTGAAAGACGCCCCAAAACTGCACCGCCAGCCACTAAAGCCATAGCAGTGCTAGCCCCCAAAATTCGACATTTTCAGGAAGGATAAAAGTAGAAACCCGAAGTTAGAAATTTAAATTTCCAAAGCGCTATGCATTTCTATTAAGCAGATTCTCCCATCGACTGAATCATATCCACCGTCCCATTCGCCACACTCGTAAAGACATTCTTCACCTTCTC
>QGMK01000471.1:0-24179 GCA_007825345.1 Lachnellula suecica
GGGTTTGGGCTGCTGGAATGCGTGTGGTGTAAGTAAGTATTTGTGATGCCTTACTTGATGAGATTTTAATTGTACAGGGTGAAGATATGTCAGGTGAGGGTTTCGCCTCTGAGCTGAGCCGCGCCTGGCGATTCAAGCTGCGTAGTTACCTACCTCAACACTTTGGTGTCCTTTGCTTACATGTCGCGTGATATTAGAGCATGTGAAAGGCTAACGCAGTGCTCGAGCACTAGCGCTCTATTGAAGTATACAACGGGTCCTCGAGAGCTTACCTCTCTTGCTTCCTCAGCTCAATCCAATTCACCATTAATTATCTCACCCCCTTTATTATACTAGCGCTGCACTCTTAGATCCCGAATACTCCGTCACATTAGGACCGTAGGGCAGTTAGATGATTTGAAAACATACGTCTGGGAACAATGTGGGACATACCGAGACAGTCCTAAACTCCAACCCATCCCCAAGACTTCCCCACAGCGCTTCAAAAACATCCCACAAATAATTCGTCCTCGGTCTCCACGGCGCCCTACCGCCACACTTCGGAAACGCATGCCCGTTCCGCTTAATATACGTCGAGCTAAGATTCAGCGCAGGCAACAGCTTCAAATTCCGCTCGTTCTCCTTCATGCGGGGCACCACAGAAGTCATTCCGCGGCGTCTCATGTACTTCAAAATCCGACACACAAGCAGCGCCGTCGCATCCACGCCCAGCGTCCACGACAAACTCGTGTAGCCGAATGTGAGCGCCATGTTCGGCACGTCTTGCAGCAGCGCGCCTTTCCACCAGAATTGTTGCCCGATGGCGACGGGTGAGCCGTCTACGGAGAGGGTTGCGCCGCCGGCCATTTGCAGCTGCAGCCCGGTGGCAACGATGATGATATCTGCGGGAAACATAACGTCGGATTCGGATGGCGAGGAGCCTGTTGTTGCTGGTGAGACGAGTATGCCGTCCGCGGTGACTGATTCGATGGTGCCTGTCACGACATGCGCATTTCCTGTCCTCAAAGCGGCGTAGAAATCTCCGTCCGGGCTTGCGCACAGCCTTTGCTCCCACGGATTGTATACCGGCGTGAAATGCGGCTCAACTGGTATCGTGGAAGGCAGTTGCTCGGCTGCTTTTGCGATCAATAACTTTTTGAAGGTGTCGGGATTCTTTTGGCAGGACCTGAGGAATAGGTAGCCCATAATGAGGCTACGCCACCGCGTTAAACGGTAGATCCATCCATATGGCAACCACGGAAACCAGCGCAGAAGCTTTGCTTTGATGGGATCGACGGACGGCTGTGAGGCGATGTAAGAGGGACTTCGCTGGATCATGGTAACGTGTGCCGCCTTTTTGGTGAGCTCTGGTAATAATGTCACGGCCGTAGCTCCACTCCCTATAATAACAACTTTCTTATCCGCATAATCGAGATCTTGAGGCCAAAATTGTGGATGAATCACGGCTCCTCCAAAACTCTCAATTCCAGGAATAGAAGCTGGGAAAGTATTTGCATAATCGTAATACCCCGTGCCGAGAATCAGGAAGCGCCCCGAGAAATACTCAGTTTCCCCTTCGGCGTCCACTTTAAGCCTCCATGCTTGCTGTTCCGACTCCCAATCCGCCGCAACTAACTTCCTCTTAAACTGAATATGGCCATCAATACCATTCTCCCTAGCAGAATCCTGCAAATATTCCCGGATGGCTTCACCCCCAACCATGGTTTTGGCGTCTTTCCACGGGCGCCAGGAGAAACCTAGAGTGTGCATGCTTGAATCAGAACGCACGCCGGGATAGCGGAAGAGGTCCCATGTACCGCCAATGGCGCCCCGGGCTTCGAGGATGGTGTAGGTTGAGCCTGGGAGCTGGGTTTGGAGGCGGTAGGCGGCGTTTATGCCGGATATGCCTGCGCCGACGATAACAATGTCGAAGGTGGTGGGGTTCTTGGTGGATGCTGACATCTTGCTAAGTTCTCGCCTGCAAAGGAGAGGTCTTACGGAGCGACGGCTGAAGTTGCACGAAAGAGATGCATGTATAAAGGGTAATAGATACAAAGAATTGCATAGTTCCTTACCTGAATTTATTAGAATTTAGAAGTAGTGTTGAAGGTGGATATGCATCGTACGGAGTAAGAAATTAGCTCGAAAGGAGATTATCGGCACCCCACCTCCGGCTCCGAGTAGCGAATGAAATACACAAATTGTTGTGCGCTATGCAAGGGTTCAAACCGTATGCGGAATATTTACGTTACTTTCGTTTCTAGCGCTTGGGTAAATGATTAGATGAGATGCACGACTGCAACTTTAGGGGTCATTTCGCTAGCGGGGTTATATGTGGTAACCTTATATGTTCTGTAGTCTCCAATTGGAAAATCTCTTTCGTCTGCTGAGAAGTGCCCAGGTGGTTAAAGTAAGCTATTTTTAGAGTTCTAAAGAGTAGTAGACAGAATCAGGCTACTATCTTCATATTCCTCTATACCGGCATTGCTACCAGCTAAGAGAGATTCAAAACAGGCTGAACACGTGATGGTTCAGACGAACAAAACCGCTCAATTGGAGAGAAGACAAAAGGACCAAAGCTAGCAAAACTATGAGCTACATCCAGAAAAACATCAGTTACTGATCACCTCAACGTATAGTAATCCAATGAAAAGTTAAGAAACATTCTCATCCGCAAACCAGCACTTACACCACTTCTCCACCCACTCCGGCTTAAAAGCCTCACAACCTCTCAACTTACTACTCGCCTCTTGAGCCCTATCAGTAGTCATCTCTGAGACATCTTCCTGCTGGAGAAGGCCCTGGTAGAAATTAAGCAGCTTAATCGCCGGAATGCGCCTCACGCTGCTCTGCACATCACTCGCATCGACGCCTGCAGACACACGCTTCAACCACTCCTTAAGCGTTACAACTTCAACAGGCTCCGTCTTGTATTTGCCCAAAGCCTTCGCAATGGTGGGCAGGAGTTCAGACCAAAGTACGGTGCGGGGATCGTGGGGATGGTAGACGGATGGCAATAACGTCCCTTCCGACGTCCTCTCGTTGAACGCCAACTCAATCAGGACATCGGGGAGGATATCAATCGGCACCCAGTCGATCTTGCTTAAACTTGAGCCAAGGTAATCAGGCAGAGCGTCGACGTGCCGAGAGCTGATCACTAGGCTTGGAAGCCATTCCCATTTGTTCCATGAGCCTGAAGTGCTGACCGGACCAGCGATTTGTCCCACTCGTGCGATGCGAGCATCAGTGTAGAGCTTTTGCGCGGAGTAGTTGAGAAGTCCTTCGGCGACGTATTTGCTTTCGCTGTAGCCGATAGGTCGTGGGGCCCTATGATCCGAGGAATATCTTCTCGGGGATAACGGAACTGAAGTGGCCTGCACCGGTGACGGAACTGATTGTGGAGACGAAAAGTACAGTTGGAGAATATTTGGCTTGGCTCGCGAATTTCAAGAAGTTTATGATGCCCGTGAGTTGGTCGTTGAAGGCGGAGAGGGGGATGTTGAACTTTACGGTCCATCCGTTGAGGAAGATCTTTGTTGTTGTTTTCAACAGGGTTTCATGTATTGAAGGTTCAAGTCCAAATTATTCGTCGCCAAGTCTGGCTGATAGGAAAGTGACGCGAGTCGTGTCACGCGACTAGGTGGGACTTTGACGGAGAGCCCGTGAAGCTTGTTGCGTTGAGCTTGAACGCTGGCGGAGTCTGCTGATCGGTTCAAACTGTATATGTGCGATATCGGACGATCTTTCAGCAGTCCGTGGAGAAGGTAAGATCCTAAACTGCCGGTAGACCAAGTGACGATAAGCACATGGCCTTCACCCACCTCTGGAGTTGGCTTATTCTGTCGCGGGTTGATCGCGCCAGCGAGACTGTCAATAGAAGTAGAGTGCTCAAGAATGAGATTATCCATAGCTTGTCGTCGATCCACATCCAAATTATTCCGATATTTCTCCTTCTGAGCCAGCATATCCATAATTGGATTCGAAAGTTCAGAAACTGATAGGTTGGTGTAGACCGTACTAGGAGCAATTTCAGGGATATGAATGGCCTGTCTGATACCGCGTATCAAAACCAAAGTCTGGAGAGAATCGAAGCCCGAAGAGAAAATATTTGCCATGTCATTGATCTCAGGCCATCTAGTTTACTTCTTGATTAACCCCTCAACCAATGAATTCACGTCCTGAAGGTCGAAAACATCAGCCATGTTCTGGAGCATTTGTTCGTTGGGCGAGTTCAGTGTCTCGGCGTCGTTGTAGAGAGCATCGATCTCGTGGCTATACTGGGAAACTGTAAGCTGCCTTTGTACAGATCCCTTGCCTGCCCGTGCCATCGGTTTCTTGGAATCGATCAGAAGTATGTGCGTCTTGGATACCTTGGCATGGGCTGGACACACTTGATTGGCTTCCTCGATCGTTGGCCATATCTTCTCGATTATTGCAGCGCGTTCGCTTGGCGTAAACTCTTTTTCTTCAACCGGTTCAATCAAGAGAGCTGCTTGAAATCGGTGTGCACCTACGACCAAGGCAGATTTGATGTCGGGGTGGGTGGTAACATGGTGTTCGAAAGATGTTGGGTTTGTTTTCTCGCCCGTCACGAAGACGATAATGTCATCACTTCTCCCCTGAGTCCCCTTGTACATCCATGAATCTGGCTGTGAGGGATGAGGAACATAAAGATCCCGAGTATTGTATATCTTAAGATCGGGGAACATCTTGAACACGGGCTGATGTTTTTCGATACTGGGGTCTTTGATAAAACAAAGTTCGTAGAGATTTTCGTTGACGTGTTGAAATTCAACTCTAACATGGGGGTGGAAATGAACATACTGCCAATCTTCAGAAGGAAATTTCCCCGCACTCGGACTGTGGGGGGTATCCCAAATTCCGAAGCGCCGTAGAAGCTCATAAGCTGTAACTTGTTTGTAAAGAACGCGCCAATGGCTTCCGGCAGATCCCCTCCGCCGTAAATCAAAGTCTCGACACTGGATGCAACGAACTCGGCGAAGTCGGGTCGTTGGACCAAATCGACGACTATTGGCGGAGGGATAGTAAGAACTTCAGCTTTGGTGTGTTTGAGACCCTCGACCACGAGCTGTGCTGATGGGATAGCAGGGGCGGGGTACAGCCAAGTACTGCGGTTTGCGATTGCGCCGATTAAAATGAAATGACAAGAGCTGCGGTCTAGCATTAAACAAAAGGTTAGGCTTGAGACGAAACGGGCGGTAGTGAGGATCTTACATTGAAAGGAGGAAATATGATAATGATCTATTGTGTTGAGCCAATTTGTCCTGGCTCTCGTATCCGGCGGGCGGGTCTAATTGGCTCATGTTGCAGTAAGCAGCAACATAGTCATGACTCCATATAATTGGTTTCGGCAAGCCAGTAGACCCTGAAGTATGGAGGACTAGAAGTGGCTCATGTTTTGCCTCGTGGAATGACTTGGAATACGGATAGGGACGAGATGACCCATCCAATAGTTCGTGCAAGCTGGGGGCGGTCAGGACATTGAGCGGATGGGCGGCGAGTACACCTTTAATCATAAGCGACGTAGGATCGGGAACTATCGAAGTCTTGCAATCGAGAGACTTGAACAAATGGGCATGGGCTGCAACGCTATTGCGGGGGACGAGACGAATAACTGTGGTATGTTAAGGAAAGCCTGAAATCGCTGTTGGTTCAATGCTTTTACGGCTGCGAATTTGAATATATTGTACCCTGGATCGTTGAGTCCAATGTATGCCACAGTCTCGAAGTCCTTCCCTGGTCCTCCGAGAGATTCATGCAACCACTAAGCAGCTCCATTAACCGCATTCGCTAGAGCTCTATAAGTGATCTTGCGATAACCATCGTCGTATGAGGTGGCTGATCGAGGAAACTCAGCGAAAGTTGCCTGTGGATATTTTCTGGCCATGAAATCGACGATGTTATTGAGAATGTCTTTTTTTCTTGGGTAGTACTCTGGAAATGTCCCATTTTGCTGGTGATTTTCTGAAGCCATCGTGAGAAACTTGTGGTGAATGGCATAGATATTGAGATTCGTTCCAGACAGAGCTGCGAGAAGATAAGTGATGAGCTCGGTGATTTCACTCCAGATATATGTCAGGGACAGAAAATAGAAAGGGGACGGAGAGAGGGAGCAGTGGTGACAATAGACGTTCGTCGAAAACCAACTGGTGGTTCAGTACGATGTGTCAAGCCGATTGTCTATCCTTGTGTTGCCTTCAGCTCGGACTCCGACGGATTCCTAGAGGGTACCACAGAAAAATCTGACCATCGTTGTCTTGGCTTCTAGCAAGTCCCTAGAAAAGTAAGTCTCATGCGAATGCTGTGGTGGAGTGCACGGAGATTGAACTCGAAGACTGAAGGACGGTGGATGTATCACTTAAGTAAACGCTTGCTGGAAGAAATCCGAGCCGAAGATTCGAATGACTATCGAGTCTGCCAAGTGACCAATTTATTCGTTGCAGGGTATAGATTTTTTGCGAACTGAAAGAACCAAGCGCCAACCTGCACACTTTACACCGCTGTCTTGTCACTCCCACTTCCATCTTCTCCCTTTCTTATGGCGTATTTTTCAGCCGCCAGCTCTTGACCAACCGCACTATGAAGAGGTCCCCCAGAATGCGGCAAGTGATTGCCCTCAACGGTTCCTCCGCGACCAGGGCTGGCGAGTTTAGTTTCGTGGACGTCATGCTGGCCATTGCCGGACACTCCTTCAATAACTTGCCCGTCTGCTCTCCGATCTCTTCCCATAGGTCCACCAGCCTCCATTGCGGTCGCAAGCGATCCAAGTTCAAAGCTGACCTCAACATCTCCTTCGCCGGTTAAGTAAAGATACCAGTATATCGCCCCCACAAAGAGCCCACCTCCAACCGTATTACCCAACGCTGTCGGGATGAGACTCTTCCAAATGTAGTATCCGACACCGAACGGCGCGCCGTTCCAGATGCCAATCGGAATGAAGAACATGTTTGCGACAACGTGGTCCAGCGCCAACGCCACAAATGTCGCGGTGGGAAACCATATTGCGATGATCTTGCTGCTGATTTCCCGGGCAGAAATAGAAAGAAACACAGCCATACACACAAGCCAATTGGCGCCAATCGCTCTAAGGAAGATCTGGTGCCACGCAGGCGTTTGAGCCTTCATGATAGCGAAATTGATCGTTTGCTGTTTATACGCCTCGATATCCGTCAGCACACCACCATATCCGCTATTGACAATTTAGTATGGAATCTTATGGGTGTTTTCAGTAATCGAGGGGTCAAACTCGCGAAGAAGATTCCCGAACGTTTGTGGGAACAAGGGTGGGTTATAACATACATGATGATGGCCATGAAAGATAACATGCCCGCAAGATTCCCAAAGAAGGACACGAACCAAGAAATCGCCAAGTCTTTGATGCCGATTCTTCGGTGGAGAAAGGCGGTTGTCATGAACATTACGTTGGAAGTGTACAGATCAGCGCCGGTGAGTACGATCATGACGAGGCCAATTGGGAACATGAGGGCACCGGCTGTACGTATCAGACCGGGAGCATTATCTTGGTACCACGGGGCTGTTTCGGTGGAGAGAAGGACGGCGCAGCTGAGATCCGCATCAGTCCTCTAGAAGTGCAGTGAAGTACAGAGATAACAAACCCAAATCCAAGAAGGGGTCCCGCCATGAAGGAGTTCCAAAATAATTTATCTAGCCTCGTGTGTGACTTCTTCGTACCTATTCGGCTCACCAACTCAATGGTCTGTTGGGGGGTAAAGGCGTCCATGTTGAGGCCGCGGACTGTGTGATTCCTTTCAAATATTCTATCCAAATTCTCTACCAACTCACTTGAGAAAGACGCTATGCAGATGAATGTGAAAATATTTTACAAGAACAAAAAACAGAAAGCTAACCAGCAATGCTGTGGGAAATCCCTCACTATCAATCAAAAACCGGAGAACATCTCCTTGTCCCAACTCATATACAGTTTCTCTTTCAAACACCGCATAGATAAGCATCGGGCTCTGAACCACTTGATAGCCATCGCCGCTCCCAGAGTCCGATCAATCCGCTCAGAGCGCAGGGTACCTGACGTCAGTTCCCCTAGAATCTGGGGATAAATGTGCACAGCCTTACGCCGCAACCGAGGGCTAATTGAATCTGAGCGGAAATGATCTAGACCTGACGAAATTTATGAATGAAATGATAAGGAGGTTGATGCTGTGTGGTTGAGCTATACATAGCGCATTTCCTCGGACACTAAGGCTTGGACTAAACACTTTGTTATCTGGGATCTGCAAAAAGCCGTTGGAAAATGGATTCAAGAGAATGATTGCTGATGTTTCATCAGCGAATCAGAGGCATTTCATTATATTGCTGAATGACAGACTTGGCGTGGGCTGCGGGTGGCGCTCGATGTATCGAGACGTGCTCGGTGCAAAATCTGTCGTGGATATTACAGTTCTAGGCACGTGACTGATGCCATAATATTCATAAGTAGTACTATTGATTGAGAAAGGGTGTCTAGCAAATTGAAAACATAATACTGCTGCAGAGAAGTGACATAGCCAACGTGCGTTAGTAGATTCTTCCTTTTCAAAATGTCTCACGTCGAGTCAGGTGGGCAGGCGGGGCTTCGCGTAAAAAGGGGCTTCAACTGGAGATCCATTCAACCTCGACGCTCATAAAAACTGGATACTTGACTCAGTCTAAAATTGAACATTCGATTCCTTACAAAAGGCAAGCCATTGAATACTACGAGTCAGATCTGGCAAAACACCAGATGGCGAAGGAACCACGAAAGGTCTGTGAGAGCAACATCCATGCATTGGCGCTGACTAATCATTCACACCGCGACTTCTAAATCTTCAACGCGTTACATTTGGACAGCCCTTAGCTAACGATCCTCAGTCTTGTAATGGTTCATACTCCCGGATATTGGCGGACCATTTGTGGATTTCTTGCACTTAAATACTCATATCTGGCGCTTTTGAGTCGGCCTCGTTGAACCAGCCGCGATTATCAGCCGCCTATGATCTTGAGTTTTCATCACTAAATTTCGAAACCAGGAGCTACCTGCATCTCAGTTCCAGAGCTCAGTTTGTCTTGTTAATTCAAACATCTTCGTGGGAATAATCTCACTTAGCCACGCCACAAAATCCAGCAATATGGCCCCGCACACAGACTGGGCCGTCGAAATGGGCAAAAACGGCAACATGCCCTCAACCACTAAAGACTTCACCGAAATGATAAAGCAAATGGACAAACTAGGCCTCAAAGGGATCTACAACCCCAAAAACGTCTACCCCGGCTCGCCATTCACGCCCAGCTCCTTCCCGACCGCGCCAGAAGTTCAACAGCGCGCCAGATCTGGCTCCGAAAAAGTCCTGCACGACTGGAACCTGCTCCGGAGAATCGTGGAGCGCCATTCGGACGTGCTGGAGAAGCGATGGGCGAAGAAGACGCGCAAGAAGCAGAAGGAGATCTTGCTGCAGGCTTGGCCGAATATGGCGGCTACTCATCGTCCGGATTATGAGGCGTATCGCCAGGAGAACACGGGCGTGCATTTCCGAGGCTTGTCGAGGTTTCAGAATGCGTATAAGTGGCCGTATATCAACCAGCAAGATCTCAGCAGCAGGTCTCTTGTAGTGTTCATCAATAGCCGGGGCCGCAATCCGCCTAGTGTGTTCGCCCGGGCTGACCTTGATGCCACGCGCCTGGGCACGGTGGGACATTTCATTGAGGAGCCGGCGTTTTTGCAGGGATTTACGATGTTCATGGATGGGGAGACGGTGGATGCTTATGGGAGGCTTGTTTCTTGGGATGAGGACCCGAAGGCGGCGGATTTGCTGTTTTCGCAGAGGCAGTTTGCTCCTGGTGATGGGTTGAGGGTGTTTGAGTTGCAGGAGAGAATTTATCCTTTTCTAATTAAGTGCTGTGAGCTCATTCTTCACGATTTGGTGGAGAGTGGGTCACTGTTCAACGGGCAGGTTTCCGCTGTCTCGGAAATACCTACTACAACGAAACTTCTCCCTGTGGAAAGTCCAGCACCTGCTGCTATCACAGAGATCCTACCCAGCCTGGCCTCCATCTCCGCCGAAGCACCCTACCGCCTCCCCGCAAGTCTAAACCTCGACCGTCTGCGAGGCATCCTAGCTGCCCGACTTTCAGCAGCAGAAGACCACCTCTGGGAACTGAGGGAAGATCCGGGATATTTCGCAGACACAGTTTTGGACTGGAGCGAGCACCGAAATGACAAGCTGCTAGACACAAACGGCAATCCACATCCGACCGGACCCCACACCACCGAGTTCTGGGAGCGAGTAGTGAGAAATGTTATCGGTGATGCTCACAGTGGATATGAAGGCTGGAGCCTGCTGCATAGACAAGTCAATCGTCTTATTGCGTTGAAAGAGAAGTATGAGAATGAGATTTCGTATGAGAAGCAGCTTCCGCAAGAGTATTTGATTGCTATTCTCAAATTTAAGCAGTTGTAAGTTGATCTGGAAAAAGCTGTTGAACAATCAGCTGACTTCGTCGAAGAGTTGAAATAAGTTGCGAAAGCCCTATGCACTTCCTCAAAAATATCCAGTCCTCTCCAGCCTTGAGACACTACTTCACTCGCGCCCCTCAACAACCGGGTACCATCAATATGTACATCAAACCTATCAACGAACTAGATCCGCATTTCCACAAGCCGTGGGGACTGCTCCTCATACTTTGGGATGAACAGCAAAGAGAGCTATTTGGAATCTCAAACGTAATCGATGCTTTCGAGCAAATCATGCAAGACCCCACCGAGAAAAAGAATCTGTCGCCATACATGTCTGACTGGTTCGCCGATTTATCCATTCTCACGCGCGCGCTGCATGAAATCGAGATATACCAGCCGTGGGCTGCTACGTTTGAGGACGAGAACAAAGTGAGCCGTTTCTCCCCTACTTAGGTGATGTCGGAACATTTACTAAACAACCCACCAGAAAAACCAGAGAGAAATCCTCAAAATCTGCGAAGAAGCCACTTTCCAAATAAGATACATAGACCACATGGACACCGTCATGAGCGGCATCACGCACCTCGCAATGCCACACGACCGCAAGTTCTACTACCCCGTCGACAAGAAACGCACCAAGCAAACAACAGACGCCATGATTTCCGCGGAGCAAAACTTGGATCTGTTCTGGAGCAGGTTTGATGCAAATTGGAAGCGCCTGGCTAAGAGGGATATCGAGAGTTGTATGGGCGATCACACGCCACGGCAAAGAGGATGGAAGAAGCAAAGGACGGCGCCGTGGGTAGAGCCTATCAAGGAAGCCAAACCCGCCGCGCACCAAGAACAGCGAGAGCCGAAGCCATGGACCGATAGCAAGGAAGAGAAAACCCCAACCAAGACAAAACAAAAGATCAAAACCAAAGGAGCAGACCAAGCCACCGACACCAGTTCAATCACCACCTCAACACCAACCCCGCAACCCGACACACAGCCAACCTTCAAAGTAGACAAGACCTCTCTGAAAGTCTTCAGCATGCTCTTCTTCACGCCCGGTCAAACGGCCATGCCGGGTGAGATTCCTTGGATTGACTTCCTGCGCGCGATGGGCAGCACGGGCTTTGCGGCCCAGAAGCTGTATGGCTCGATCTGGCAGTTTACACCGGCGGCGCTGGATGTGGAGAGGAGTATTCAGTTCCACGAGCCGCATCCGGCGGTTAAGGTGCGGTTTGCGGTTGCGAGGCGCATGGGGAGAAGGTTGGCGAGGGCTTATGGGTGGCATGGGGGGATGTTTGAGTTGGAGTAGATGGAGGGCATTGTTGGTGTAAAGGGGCTCTGGTTTTGGATTTCGAAACTTTTGGATATATTTGAGAAGTTGTGGGGTAAAAGCGACTGCATATAGTTTATGTTGGAATATATATCTTTGAAGAGTGCTGCCTTTGAGAATTAAAGGTGAATACTGGAAGCCGCACCCGTCAATCGGCAGGCTGGGTTGTATCAGCGGCCGCCCATTCACCCAAGCGTGAGAGAGAGGTGCTCCTCAACCTGAACATTACAGCAAGCTGATAATAGTGGCCAAGTACAAATTGCGCCAGTTGAGAATTGCGACCAGATCGGGACTTGGACACTTTGACAGATCGCAGACACACTTCAACACAACTCGGCTAAACCCTCTCCTCTAGCTAGCACGTCTTGAAAGCCAATCCCAATGGGCAATTGCCTAGCCAAGCCTGTTGCAAAGACACCAGTGGTCACGACTTCTAAAGGCAAACGCCACCCAGCACCCAGATCCAAACGTCCCAAGGACCCAAACGCTTACATGGACATTGAATACAAGAAAGTTGGAATCAACATTCGAAGACCACATCTGGATGACTTGGACGAGAGCACCAAATTGGCAAGAGAAGTCTCAAGAGCCGCAAGAAAACATTGTAATCCGCCACCACGCACGAAACCGAGCAAATACAGTCCATCACCTCTCGCAACTGCAAGTGAGGAAGCCGGCCCTCGAGGGATATTGAAGTCTGGCAAGGACGAAACAAGCGGCAACGGGCCAACGAAAGAAAATAATGGAAGCAAAGCCAAAGCAAGAAACGTCGTCAAAGTCGAATGGAAACCTCGTCTTACAGAAAACATCAAGCCAACCCGCATGAGGAAGATTCGCCGTCAACAGGCCAAGCGTGCAGATGTTCTATCTTGGCTGTCGTCCGACGAAGACGAGCAAGCTTCGTTTGCGTCTAATGAAGGGGCATTGCACGATTTCCCTGCGTCGTTCGGTCATGCTAAAGGGAAGGGGCAGTCTTCGTACATATACCCCTTTCGGAATGCTGCGGTTAGTGTCCCCAGTCGAAGACCGAATGACCGGAGGGAGAAGTACAATGACAGTGAGCGCAAAAGATCAAGGGGAGCTACGACTGAGGCCGAGAGTTCGCGGCATATGTGGAAAGGGGGCTCGGGGGGAAAGGTGTCAAGCAGAAGTGAGCATTAATCGTTAGCCAGGAGGAAGGGGCGACGGGAATGTTTATGCAAGTGCGATTCCAAGAAAGAGATGAAGCTCTCCGACTTGTAGCGAGAGCAAAGGAAACGAAACGGGGCCAACATATTACAAGTATATTTATATTAGAGGCAATTACTTGGGATATCGATGGGAAATGGAGGAGGCTGGATAGCCAGGAGGCAGATCGGGATACCGTCCATTTTAGCGCTTGATATTTGCATACATATAATAGAAATAGAATGAATATCAAATTTTATCAAGTTTCTAGAAATATGTTGAAAATAGGGAAACAAGAATAAGTCCGAGATGAGGTCTGTGGACAGGGGCCGAGATACGCGTAAAAGCACGCTAAACGCGTCTTCCCAGCAGGTCTCGCGTTCCAAAAGCAAAGGCGACTCCTCAGATTATTTCTCGTTTTCCTATCCCCAACTAAAACCACCAATTGATTCTCATTTCTGGCTGCTGCCTACTCGCCAATATGGGAAAAAGCAAAGATGCATCTGAGGCAACACCAGCACGCCCTACACCGACACTCAAGAAGCAAAGCTCCAGCACAGGATCAGCCTCCGGTCAACGGTCCATCGCCAGCTTCTTCAGCAAAGCGCCTGCGAACAGCACTCTCAGCTCTTTAAATGGAGCCTTGAAATCCAACCCATGCAACGCCACCAATTCCATGGCCAAACCAGCAGCTGCGCCCAAAAAGCCCGCGTTCAAGAAAGCCGCAGTTAAGAACATGACTCCGGTTCCGAGCAGCGACGCGATGGGCCCGTCCAGCTCGCAGGAGAACGAGAATGGGGGCATTCCAGAAGAGGTAGATAATGGTCTGCCGTCGCCCACAACGCCTGCTAAGAGAGTCTCCCAGCAGGCTACCAACGGGAATTCAGTGGGAAGTAGCCCTTCGCGAAAGGTAGGCCATTGTTCCCTCATCTCGAGATATCTGTCTAACGCATCCCACAGGCGAAGAAAGTTGTGAGCTACGCCGAGTCAGACGATGACGATGAGGATGCCTTCGACCCGGCTGGGATATCGACGCAGAGGCAACGAAAGCGAAAGCCTATAATCGAAGAGGATGAGGACGAAGAAGATGCTTTTATTGGGGGACTCGACGGAGCCGCTGATGATGATGGTAAACACTCCAAGACCAGGCCAAAGACATCAACTAATATCCCCAGATGAAATGGATGATTTCCTTGTAGACGACGATTCCGACGCCCCGGCAAAAGCCTTGAAGAAACGCAAACGTCCTGCTTCTACCGCCACCTCCCGGAAACGGTCCAATGTCAGTCCTCCAACTACATCATATGAGGCGGAGGCGGAGGAGGATATCGATATGAATCTTGAGCTCCCCGACACGTCAACGGCACAACAGTGGACGTACGATCCCGAGAACACAGCACCGCTCCAGCCAAAATCTTCCAATATCCAAAAGATCCCGGCCGCAAAGAAAGGGAAGGCAAAGGCACACCAGAGCGAGCCCGAGAAGCGATACCCATGGCTAGCCAACCTCCAAGACATCGACCACAATCCGGTCGGACACTCAGACTACGACCCTCGAACCGTGTACATCCCCCCAAACGCCTGGAACGCCTTCACTCCTTTCGAAAAGCAATACTGGGAGATCAAACAGAAGCTGTGGAATACTGTCGTTTTCTTCAAGAAAGGCAAATTCTACGAGCTGTATGAGATAGATGCTACAATTGGCCACCAACTCTTCGACCTGAAGCTCACCGATCGTGTTAATATGCGAATGGTGGGAGTGCCGGAGATGTCTCTAGATCACTGGGCAAATCAGTTCGTTGCGAAGGGTTACAAAATTGCACGGGTTGATCAAAAAGAAACCGCTCTCGGGAAGGAGATGCGTGAGAAGGAAGGAAATAAGAAGGGAGGCAAAGCAAATAAGGCCGACAAGATCATCACTCGAGAACTGGCTTTCGTTCTTACAAGTGGAACGTTAGTGGAGGGAAGCATGTTGCAGGACGATATGGCAACCTTCTGTGTTGCTATTAAGGAATCGACAATTGACGACCTCCCAGCATTTGGCATATCTTTCGTGGATGCCTCAACAGGGCAATTCTTCCTGTCCGAATTCATTGACGATGTGGACCTCACCAAGTTCGAGACATTTGTTGCCCAGACCAGGCCACAAGAATTATTGCTCGAAAAGTCTTGCCTCTCCACCAAAGCCCTTCGAATCCTCAAAAACAACACCAATCCTACCACGATTTGGAATCATCTCAAACCCGGAAAGGAATTTTGGCCGGCTGACATCACGCGACGGGAGCTTGACTGCAGTGGTTATTTCATTAAAGATGACTCTGAAGGGAAGGAGGTTTGGCCTGAAGTTCTTGAACAAGCCAGAGACAACGACCTATTAATGTCTTCATTTGGAGCTCTGACTGAATACCTCAGAACACTGAAGTTGGAACGGGATCTGCTCACACAGGGCAATTTCGCATGGTATAATCCTATCCAGAAAGGAACTACCCTTGTTCTCGACGGCCAGACCCTGATCAATCTCGAGATCTTTGCCAACACCATCGACGCCGGCCAAGACGGGACCTTGTTCTCTGTTCTCAATCGCTGCGTGACTCCCTTCGGCAAACGTATGTTTAGACACTGGGTGTGCCATCCTCTAGCTGATGCCAAGCGAATCAACGAACGGCTGGACGCCGTGGACATGCTGAATGCAGATCGAACTTTGAGCGATCAGTTCATAGGCTCGATGACACGGATGCCAGATTTGGAGAGACTGATTTCCCGTGTCCACGCTGGAGTTTGTAAACCGGAAGACTTTGTCCGTGTTCTTGATGGCTTTGAGCAAATCGAATATACGATGGGTCTTCTGAAGGCGTTCAGTGGCGGGGATGGGATTGTGGACCGTCTGATCAATGAAATGCCAAATCTTGCCGAGCCACTGGAATGGTGGAAGACGGCTTTCGACCGATCGAAAGCCAGAGACTTCAAGCTCCTCATACCTGAACGTGGGATTGAGGAAGACTTCGACAACAGCCAAGATCATATCGAAGAACTCGAGGCAGCTCTAGAGAAGTATCTACAAAAGAAACGGAAAGAACTTGGAGGTTCATCCAAGATCACTTTCAAGAATCTAGGCAAGGAGGTATATCAAATAGAAGTTCCAACCTCCGTCAAAGTCCCGAAAGACTGGCAGATGATGTCTTCAGTTTCGGGATACAAGCGATACTACACTACAGAGTTGAAGGCTCTCATCCGAGAACTACAGGAGGCTCAAGAGACTCATGGTCAGATTGCGAAGCAAGTCGCTGGAAGATTACATGCTAGATTTGACCAGGACTACGGTACTTGGCTTGCGGCTGTGAAGGTCATTGCTCAGCTTGATTGTTTGATCAGTCTTGCTGCTGCATCGGCGGCTTTGGGACAACCAAGCTGTAGACCAACCTTCGTCGAATCCAAACGGAGTGTGATCGAGTTTGAAGAGCTTCGACACCCTTGTATGCTGCCAAACGTCACGGACTTCATTCCCAACGATGTCAGGCTTGGTGGAGATGCTGCGAATATCAACCTCCTGACTGGTGCCAATGCGGCCGGTAAATCCACAATCTTACGAATGGTAAGTCACTCTCCCCCATCTCAATTCCGTTGACTAATATCCCCAGACCTGCGTCGCAGTAATCATGGCCCAAATCGGCTGTTATGTCCCCTGCGTCTCCGCCACCCTCACCCCCGTCGATCGCATCATGTCGCGCCTCGGCGCCAACGACAACATCTTTGCCGCCCAATCCACCTTCTTCGTCGAGCTCTCAGAGACCAAAAAGATCCTTGCCGAAGCCACGCCCCGCTCCCTCGTCATCCTCGACGAGCTCGGCCGCGGCACGTCCTCCTACGACGGCGTCGCCGTCGCGCAAGCAGTCTTGCACCACGTCGCGACCCATATCGGCTGCACCGGCTTCTTCGCCACGCATTACCACTCCCTGGCCACGGAGTTCGCCAATCATCCGGAGATTGCGCCCAAGAGAATGCAGATCCATGTCGATGACGATAATCGCCAGGTCACGTTCTTGTATAAGCTTGAAGAGGGCGTTGCGGAGGGCAGTTTCGGCATGCATTGCGCGGCTATGTGCGGTATCCCTAACAAAGTCATTGATCGCGCCGAGGTCGCTGCTAAGGAGTGGGAGCATACTTCGCGACTGAAGGAGAGTTTGGAGAAGGCGAAGAGTGGCTGTTATATTCCGCTTGGTGTGCAGAGTGATGTTTCGTGGCTGCTGAAGGAGGCTCTGGGTGTTGAGGAAAGAGGCTTGGATGTGTTGACGAAGGCTATTGCTAGTTTATAGGTGTTTTTCCTTGCAGGAGCATGGTTATCCTTTGGCTGGGCGCCGCGGGCTATTGTTCGAAATGGAGTAGAGTGGGTGCGTGTACATCTAGTTGTAATGGAACCGAGCTGGGATTTGTTGTGGGAGTTTATACGGACAAAAGAATACATTTCTGTTTATATTAGCCCGCCGAGCTGGCTGGAAGTGCCTTTCCTGTTGTGACATCCTGATATCAATTTCCTCTGCGCTTTTTATCATTCATTTCCAACATGCCGAGAGATGTATCTTTCCTATCACTTTTTTCAATCTATCTTTATACTAGCAACGTCAGTTGGCCAAAAGCCATTCTGATTCATTCAATATACCAAACAAAGGTCAACTACAAGTCTGGGATAGTGAACGACCGTAAGGTACCTATAGCAAAATCCCGCTATATCCTCAAGAATTCCTCCGTCAACTCGACGATCACCGATACGAACATTCCTATTATTCCGTCAAACTACTCTGCTATACTTAGATGCACTGTAGAGGTGGATGTGAGAGTATACCGCATCCCTCAATAGCGGTATATATAACCCAAAATCATGGTGAAGGAACCTAGCTAAAGTGGTGGTCGCAGACTTATATATACATTATAATAAAATTATTTTTATTTTTTATTTTTTTAGTTTTTTTAAATAATATATTAGTGAGGGGACTTCCTCAAAATTAAATACCCCGCTATTTAATGGAGAATATAACTTATGTAAGATTTTAATATAGTTGCACATCTATTAATAAGCGATATTGCGGTATATATCGCTGAGTTTGCTTATATTAATTCCCTCGGCATATGATCAAATAAACGGCTCCATCGTCTTCGAAGCTGCATTGCACCTTGGAAAAGGGGACGTCGGTATATTCTGCACGAATGCATAGGTGCGGCTTTATTCAAGGTCAGTGATCGCCCCTGTCTTGGGACATGAACAGCGCCTTTCATGGGATGGATTTGCCATTCTGGTGGACGTAGACTCCGTTTGATAAATGTTTTTCCCGGGTGATAATACTTTCGATGGGCCGAATATCCGATGTAGTTGGGCTTTTGCACGCATTCAACACCTAGGACAAACATTATATCGATGCAAGGGAAGACGTCTTGAAGCCAAATTCCCGTAAGGTAGCTTGTTGAGGACTATATTGAGGTACATAAATCAGTGCGGAGTACCACATTAGCGCCCCATTCGTCTTAAAATAGGACGCCACCTTCCACTGTGGATGGGCGACCCTAAGATAACATCATCATTCAAGGAGATCTCCAGAAGGCTTCTAAGAACAAGCAGATTGCTTCTCCATATCTGAAAGCTCGCATCTTATGCACCAGCAAAAGGAATTAATCCGACCTGCATCCATATTTCTTTTTCTTGATGGCTACCTGCAGGTGTGTAACACACTGTCGGGGTTAGTCTCGTCCACAACCGAGGGCTGAATTTCTGGTGGCTTGACACGAAATTAAGCCTAGTAAGCAACCGCTTCTCAGCCTTACTTCGAGGGCTAGGGGCTTCCCCGCTTCAGCATGGATTCTCAATTGAAAACGAGGCTGTCTCCTCTTCATCGTCTTCCTACGAGGAGGGTTGAAAAACTTCCGCGATGTTTTGTCAATAGCGAAGAGAACCGCAAGCAATAATCGCTACTCAGTTTATGAGGTGCTAGCGGCAACCGACTTCTTTCAATGGATCCAGTCACTCTCGTTGGGGTAGTAGCTTCTTCAATTCAGATTGCCCAATTCATTGGAGGCACCATTCAAAACCTTCGTACTCTCAAAGGCAAGTTTCAAGAAGCCGACATTACAATCCGCTCGCTCATCAATCAATTATCCACGGTTAAAGCTGCCGTTCTTCAGATCAGCGAATGGGCAGAGTTCAATTTTGACGACTCTCCAAAGGAGAAAGCATTCACAGATGGACTAAATGTTGCTCTCGATGGTTGCAAAGAAGCCATGGACGTTCTCTCAGCGGAAGTTGACGACTTAACGGCCGGAATGGGGGCGCCAGCAGTTGGGATCCCAACTACACTAGGGATGAGAGTTAGAGTCAGGGCAGTATGGAGTGAGAATAGCATGAAAACACACCAGGAGAGACTTTTCCTGCAAGTGCAAGCTCTACAACTTCTTCTCACGGCGGGTCAGTGGTAAGTGTTCGATTCCTACAAATACCAAAAGTTTCAATCGCTGATGTCGCAAACTCCGCAGTTTAGATGTTAGATCGCAATCGAGATTATTAGGATTGAAGGAGAACCAGAGAATCATTCAAAAGGTTGTAGATGACACAAAAACATTGCGCGAATCGCAGAGTTCTTCTGGATCGCAAGGGACCCGCAGTGCTCATGCGTCCACCGTAGGAGGCACTACTTTCGATTTCGACGCAAGCCTTCGTGACAGCGAAGCCTACCAATCAGCAGCATCCAGAAGAAATGAAGCCTATAACAGTCATTCTTCTTCACCCCCGGTAGCCCGAAAAGAGCCCCGATCTGGACAAGGAAATCAACATGGAGATGCGTTCACAACACCGCAGCGGAAACATAAAACAAGGGACTTGTTAGGGATTCCATCAGATAACTCTGGAGTATATATGAGTGACGTGGCTCGTCATACGAGAAGCCGAACAGATTTTGATAACGCGAACATTTATCGGAGCGGCAGTACCACAGGCAACTCTACCGTCTCTGAACCAGCCATCCATCATTGGTTTTCATCCTCATCCTCTGCGGACTTCACACCTGTCGAGAATGATAGTTCCGATTCTCCGAAGAGAACTTTTTGGCCGTCGAGGCTCAAGCGCCTCAACACTTTCAGCGCTTCGAAATTGACGTTTCCGACACAGCGGACTCAATCTGCTGGAGCAAATTTTGGATCCGGGCAAAGGAGAAGACATAACCAGGAGAAGAATATCACCCAGAGTATAGACTTCACTTCTGCTAGTGAGCTTGACACTGCCACTTTGATCAGAGTCGCACAAGCCGGTAACGCAGTAGAGATCGAAAGACTCCTAGACAACGGTGCTGACATCGAGGCCCAACACGTTTCTACACAGAGAACAGCACTAGCGGTTGCGGCCCATTGTGGAAACTCTGAGATAGTTCGTCTTTTTTTACGGTACGAAGCCCAATCGAACATTCGCGACTATCAATTATCAACACCACTACACTTGGCAGCTTCCCGGGGTCATTGCGCTGTCATGGATTTGCTCCTACTTTGCCATGATGTCGATGTAGAAGCTGTAGATCAAAGTCAACAGACAGCTTTGTGGGTAGCGGCTGACCGCGGGCATACCAAAGCAGTAGAAATCCTTTTTAAGAAGGGGGCCAGGATCAACGTCCGAGCAAACGAACAGATGACCCCATTGCACACGGCTGCGAGGCAAGGCGACAAGGATATGGTCGATTTACTACTCCGACACAAAGCACACATCGAAGCTCGAGACAGTGGCTCCATGACTGCTCTACACCACGCTTGTGAATCTGGGCAAGAAAATGTTGTTGATATCCTCCTGAACCGAGGTGCCAACATTGAAGCTGCAGGGGAAAATAAGAAGTCCCCTTTGATTGTTGCTGCAGCTTCTGGACATTACCACCTCGTAACCTTACTCTCAAAACGGTAAGTATTTGTGAACGGTAGGATCAACCTGCAATTTCTAATGCTACAACAGGAGAGCATCCCCAAAGGTCCTTGACGAAAGAAGCAAAAATGCTTTGCATTGGAGTGCAAGTCACGGACACCTTGAAGTGGTCGAGTACTTACTAGACTGGAAATTGTCACTCCACAATACCGACGCCCAAGGTCTCACACCACTGCATCTTGCTGTGATTGGCTTACATTTTGCTGTCGTAGACTTTCTACTTAGAAAAGATGCCTTGGTCGACGCTCGATGTAGTGGAGGCAAGTCACCACTCCACTATGCTTGTATGATTGGCAATCCCGATATTGTTCGGTTACTTCTCAGTGCTGGTGCGGAGCTGGAGACCCAAGTCAACGGCCGAACACCTTTTCACATTGCGGCGGCTAATGGACGTGTTGAGATACTCGATGTCCTTTGCGAAAAGGGTGCGCAAATTACCCAAAGGGACTCAGCTGGCAACCGTCCGCTGTGCACTGCATGCCAGGAGGGTCACGCGGACGTCGTGGAAAAGCTGCTGGAATATGGAGAACCGCTTCGAATGTCTTTCGACGCTCGTCCATCGGAAGATTCACCTCTTTGTATAGCTTCCCGAGCTGGACACCTTGATGTTGTAAGACTTTTGATCCAGAAAGGGGCCTCGGTGAAACAACGAGATGAGTTCGGGTACATCCCCCTTCGCTATGCAGCCTACTATGGGCATTCGGACGTCCTTCAACTGTTGTTAGAAGAAGGTGCCGAGCTCGTTGATGATGGCGAAGACTCTCATGGATGGGGCTTTGTGTTGATGCCCGACATGATTGGCTTTTCTGACAATACAGACGTCACTGAAGACCGCCGGCGGCGCGTCCGTCAATTACTGGAAGAGGCCGAAAGGAACACCAATCTCTGGAACCGCGACGACACATCTCATTCTTACTACACCGCATCAGATACTGGACGCAATGGTGTGAGACACATGCTCAGTTACCAAAGCTACGGCGACCAAAGTGATCCACATGCAACCTCAACACGTGCACAGGAGCTTCATGGATCCGGAGGAAGGAAAAACAAGTCAGAGCTAGCCGGTAGCCAGAGAACAAGTGAGCTACCGGGTCCACCTGGATTAAAGCATCCTATAGCCGGGAATCCCAATTCGCCGGTGAGGCACAGTCCTCCTGCTAGTCCGCTGCTGTTTTATGTTGGCCCCGCCCAGCCTCATACCAATCAGAATTCACCCCCACAAGGAGCCTACCGCTATGCGGTCTCTCCTATGGCCTATCCCTCACCCCCTACTATAGTCCCCAAATATCAAGAAGTTTCATATGGGCGGGTATCCTCAATTCCAGAGGAGGTTGCAACGAATCCACAGCCCCGAAATAATGAAGGTTTAGAACACAACAGACCCGACGGACCCGTCACAATCGGAGACCCTGTCGAACTACCTTGATTTAAACAGTTATAACTTCGGAAACAGGTTGGGACTTTTCCATACGCTGCCGGAGTCCGGAGCCTGGCTTGCGGAACGAGGGGGGGATCTCTATCAGCGAGAGACTACGCTGAGAAACAAGAATTGGGGACGATTTGACACTCAGACAAAGCTACAAACAGCTCCTACGCTTTTGCCAGGTAGATCAATCCTTCATGCTTGTCCATTAGAACGTTATGCTGATATCAGGACTAGTCGGTGTCGAAGGAATCATAGTAATGTCTATATTTCTGTGGTACGATCGGTTCCTCGCACAGAGCAGGGTGGCTTGGGCACATTGTGAGGAATACAGTCGTCTTCCCCTAGCATACATTGGGGGACCTCTGTATGCAACCTCTCTATTCTGGTTTGGGCTGGACATCAAGACTGGGAATACACTGATGGGTCCCCGCATCATCTGGTGTGGTCTTCGGTATCGGGATCGACCTGACCCTCATGGCTCTCAACAACTATATTACCGATGCGTATGGCATTTACTCCGCTTCTGCGCTGGCATCTTCCGTGTTCAGCAGAAATATTGCAACCTCATTGCTGATTCCACTCTCAACTTACCAGACATATGCGGCAGTGAGATTGGATTTTCTGTGGGAGTTTATATAAACAGAACAATACATTTCTCTTTATATTAGGCCGCCGAGGTGGCTGGAGCTGTGTTTCTTGTTTTCACGGATTTTTTGGTTCCCAATCTCCACAAGTCTGTAGTTCCCAATTCCCTTTGTGGCCAGCACAAATTCGTGCTACCGCCGTGTTGGCTTTTGTGTTTTGTTTGCATACTAGTATCACGTTTCTCTGAATACTTCACACTTTCCACGTTTCTGTACCTGGCTAGCTACTTAATTATCTCCTCCCGTAATCCAAATTTCTCTCCTCAACTTTTTTCTCATATTCACAATGAGAATCGCTCAAGTCTCCTCGCTCATGGAAGCAGTGCCGCCCAAGCTCTACGGCGGCACCGAACGCATGGTCGCTTACCTGACCGACGAATTAGTCTCGCTGGGCCACGAGGTAACTCTTTTCGCCAGTGGCGACAGCATAACCACAGCCACACTCGCGCCGATGTGCCCGCAGGCCCTCCGTCTTGATCCCACCACAGTGGACGAAATTGCACCGCATATCGTCATGCTCGAAAGGCTCGCTCGCCGCGCCAAAGACTTCGACATCATCCACCTTCACCTCGACTATTTAGCCTATCCCGTCCTAACACGCCTCGACGTCCCTTTCGTAACCACTTTGCACGGCCGCTTGGACCTCCCCGAGCTCTTGCGCGTCTACGAGGCCTTCCCCACCGTGCCCGTGGTATCAATTTCCCATTCCCAGCGCGAGCCCATGCCCCTCGCTAACTACGCCGCTACTATCTACCACGGCCTGCCGGCCAGCCTTCTCACGCCTGGCCCCGGCACAGGCGGATATCTCGCCTTCATCGGCCGCATCTCGCCCGAAAAAGGCCCGGATGCTGCTATACGCATCGCTGCCGCTGCTGGCATGAACATCCGCATCGCCGCCAAGATCGACTCCGTAGACCGCGCTTACTTCCACGATACCATTGAGCCGTTGCTTGCGCTACCGCATGTCGAGTATGTGGGCGAGATCAATGAGGCTGAGAAGCTGGCGTTCTTGGGAAATGCGGTAGGACTGCTGTTTCCGATCGCGTGGCGGGAGCCGTTTGGTCTGGTGATGATTGAGGCGATGGCGTGTGGGACGCCGGTCGTTGCGTTCCGGTGTGGGAGTGTCCTGGAGGTGGTTGAGGATGGTGTTTCGGGGTTTGTGGTGGATAGTGAGGCGGAAGCTGTTGCTGCTGTGGGAAGGCTGGGTGAGTTGAGTCGGGAAGGGG
>QGMK01000472.1:0-24156 GCA_007825345.1 Lachnellula suecica
GATGCCGCACCTCCTCGCCGTCATCCGTGCACATCCCAAGCAGCAGCTTCACGCCGCGGTCTCGCTCTAGGATCGCGTTGACGGCTGTGTCCCATTCCGTGAGGCTGGCGAGTGCTCCGCCTGCTGCCCGTCGTGTTGCGAAGTCCGCGGAGTCGGTGAGTGCTAGTAGGATGTGCATGCGCTGGCTCGCCTGCTTGCTGCCGTTTGCGAATTTCTCCACGCCTTCGGGGCTGCTCATCAGGTTGCAGATTAGCTCCACGGCCGCACGCGTGACCATCGTATTATTAGACAACAGCAGCTCTTCGATCTGGGGAAATGAGAGCCGGATGATGGGGTTGCGGGCCGTGTCGTCGGTGGAAGCGAGGTTGGTGAGCGCGAGTAGGGCTTCGAAGACGGGGAGCAGGTCGAGCTCTTCGGCGGCGGGGTCTGGAGTCAGGAGAAGGATGAGGGGGCGGATGGCGGAGGTTAGGGGGAGGGGGTTGGAGCCGCCGAAGATGTGTAGAGGGTTGGTGGATATTAGGATGCGTGCCAGCGCGTGGCCGGTGGTGCGCCGGGCGGGGAGGTTGTCTTCGGGGAAGAGGGAATAGGCGTGAAGGAGCAGCTTGATGGCGCCTTGTTGGGCCATCTGCCCGCGGATTTTGGGATTCTTGGAGAGGGAGAAGACGATTGAGATGACGAGGCCTAGGGATGCGGTTGAGCCGTGTTGGCTGTGTGTGACGAGGATTGGAATCATGCCAGCCTCGAAGACAGCTTGGCAGCGTTTGGAGACGTGCTCGTCGTCGTTCAATGGATCTGGTTTCGCAGATGATTTGGAGGCATTTGCGTATGCTTTCAATTGGCTCATACGTTTCGCCTCTTCTGACATTGTTGGTAAATAACTGGTTAGGTTGACAAGCGTACTGAGGGCTCCGTAAGTCGTAGGTGACTTTGCAGGAGCTTCTCCCAAAGCTTTGATGAGCTTCTTCAGGAAAGCTTTATCACTAGCAAGCTTCTCCTTAACTTTGGGTTGCAAAGAAGCATATGCTAGGCCTTCTATTGAGCTGTGCTGAGACCCGTCGGCAGTAAGCATGTCCTTGAACATATCAGATAGTTCTTCCATGCTTGTCGTAGCAGGTTGTATCCGTTCTTCCGTTCCGGGATCAGGCGCGGAAGGAACAGCCTTTAGTCCTAAAGTCAGTCAGAGTCTTTTGTTGATATTTTGAAGGGATGTTTTTTGAGATTCAAGTCTAAACAGCAAAATTGCCTACCTGTAGCTTTGCTAGGACAACCGCTGCAAGATTTCTTACAGGTTCGGAGTGGATCCGTTGCTGAATAGAGCCATCTTCGGCAACAAGATGTCTCTCAGGAGATGAGACATCCGCAGGATCAGCGGGAACATCGTAGACTATCTCCTCCAGCCACTCGGTGCAGTACTTTTTGATGGCCTCTCTGCAAGGAGTGTTCATGCACGCTGTGTTGAGCATTTCCAACGCCGCTTGCTCGACCTTCTTGCTCTTCCATTTTCTCTTTATAAGTGGCCCAAGATTTGGCACGAAACCTTCACTTAAGAAAAGTGTCGCAGTGATGTCTGGAACGATAGGAAATATTGACGCTGCCACGGAGAAGGCAAGTATGAAATCATCGTACGTGCCTTTCTGCACCCTTGAATAAAAGAACTGTGAAAGAAGCTCGACACCCTTATCTCCGGCTGCTTTGAGATAGGCCGACGTCGTTAGAGTAGCGTGACTGCGAACAGCCAGGGATTGCCTCATGTCGAGGTAGCTCAGGATAGTTTCCACAAAATCGGAGTCGACGAGTTGAAATAGAGGGGTATGTTTCTCTGCCGACCTAGTTGCGTCTGTAGAATCATCGCTAAGAAGCTTGGTAAGAGCATTCAGCTCTTTGCAAATAGTCTCATCCTCAAGCCCGGCTTCCATCAGTCGAGCCAGCAACAGCAATGTCTTGTCCTCGAGGGATTCATTGTTGCTCTGGACTTCAGTCCGAGATGCTGGCACACTGGGATCGAATACCTCGTTGGATGGAGACGACATGGAGATATGTCCGGTTTCTAGAATAGATGGGGAAGAGACGAAGACCGATGATGGTGGGGTAAGACCGAGAAGATTTATATAAGGCTGAGGTCACGGGAACGCGTGAGGGGTTTGACAGGGATCTCGGCATTCGCGACAAGGATCTTCGGAGGCCTCGAGAAAATGCAGAACTACATCCCCCGTGTATAATTCCATATATTATGTGAAGAGGGAACAGGGTCAGAAACACACGTTAAATACAGTTTTTTCTGCATGTTTTTATGAAACAGTTTACTTCCGAGGCGGCCCTTTCGTTTATATCTCCCTCTTTGATTCTTCAAGGCTGACATGCCTCGACCAATTCCATATCCAACATGAACGCGGTCGATGGTTCCGATCATTACGAGGCTGCCGTTGAAGGTCAAAAGTCTGCTGTAACCTCTGCGATCTGTTCTAACTGAATACCAGGCCCTGCGCCGTCACTACTTGTCATCGTCCTCGACACGAACCCCCACGCCTGGGCGCTCCTCGCCCCAACTCTACCCCTCTCGAAAGCCGTAGCAAACATCCTCGTCTTCATAAACGCCCATCTCGCAGTCAACAACGCAAACCAAGTCGCAGTGGTCGCCAGCCACAGCCACCGCGCAGTATGGCTCTACCCCCGGCCCCCCTCCTCCACATCTTCAGAAGACATCGAAATGACAGATGACCGCCCTCCGAACCTCAACGATGCCAACAAATACAGACCTTTCGCCCTCATCGAAAGCTCCCTGCTAACCTCCCTCCGAGAGCTCATCGCATCTACAGCAGAGAAGGATGTAGCTACAACTAGCACCACCCAAATGGCGGGCGCCCTCACGCTGGCCCTCTCCTACATAAACAAAGCCACCGTCCTCTACTCCAACACCTCCTCTTCCTCCAAGCCCGCGCCGACCGGCATCGAAGCCCCCGAAAACACCACCGGCCTGCAAAGCCGCATCCTCGTCGTCTCTGTCTCGGGCGACCTGGCACACCAATACATACCCATAATGAACACCACCTTCGCCGCTCAACGGTTACGGATCCCCATAGACATCCTGAAGCTTGCCGGTGATACGGTGTTTTTACAGCAGGCATCAGATACGACGAAAGGGGTATATATGCAGCTACGGAGTCCGCAGGGTCTGCTTCAGTACCTCATGATGGCGTTCCTACCGGATCAGATGGCGAGGAAGCATCTCGTGGCGCCCACGCAGGAAGTGGTTGATTTCCGCGCCGCATGTTTCTGCCATAGGAAGGTAGTGGATGTAGGGTTCGTGTGCAGTATTTGCTTAAGCAGTAAGTCCTGCCTTGCCTCGTTTCCCAAGGAAGTGTTCTAATATAATAAATAGTCTTCTGCTCTCCCCCTGAAGGAGCCATTTGCCTAACGTGCTCTACACACCTTGCCCTTGGAGATTATGGGGCAAAGCCGGCGGTTGTGGCGCGGAAAAAGAAGAAGAAGCGGAGAATCAATGGGGGAGATACGCCTAGTGGGAGAGGAACACCAATACCTGGGGAATGATCGTTTTTCAACCTATAGGAATTAGAGTTACAGGATATCTTGAATAGAACTGCCTCTTAAAATAAGAAATCAGGTAACGGGCCTGATCCTCCTTCCTCGATCAACAAACACGAACTGTTGCACACTTGCCTTCACATAAAATTCTTCGGATAAATCCGATATGGCTTTCATTCGATGCTGGCCAATAAAAAGTTTCAACGATGAACTCTCACAAAGTCAAAAGCTATGTAATTAGGTTATCATAGGTTCATTGTTCTAGGATCATTGATTGAGTGAAATACGGATGCAAGTGCCAGTCCTGTGGCCTTCCCGTCCATCCCCAACCCTCATGCAATTCCGTCAGTCATGAATACTTGTGTTTCGTACCGTCCGTCCTACCATGCCCAAACGCCATTGCTATGCAGCCAAATTCTCCTGAATGAGTTAAACTCAAAAACGTCTCTGCTTCATAATGAGATTCCAGAACCTCATTTAAGTGAGAAGGATTGCATATCGAGATGTTCTCAACGATTTCAAAGCTGGTTAAACCCTTATTTTGCGTCCACCTTGAACAGTGGTTCCGTGCTCGCCGAGCCGCGACATGACACACTTTGCATCCTTTTCATTCGAATGCATGGATGCCAGAGCAAAAGAATCAGTATTGTGGGCGAAATGGAGAAAATACCCGTACGGCGTTTTCTTGACAGCCATTACCCCAATGGCGCCTGCCGAATTGCTACCAATAACACCGGGATGGCTCATGAAATCTGCTTGAACGAAAGACTCCATTGCCTCTTCTTCAGTTGCCTCAATGTCTGCCCCGCCTCGTGCTCGCCTGGTGTTGTGGTAAAGCCTTTCTGCGCACTTCTGAGAGGCGATCGTTGTTGCCATATGCTCACCAGTACCGCTGGTTACTGCTGCTACACTAACGCCTTGTTCATCCTTTTGGTCAACGGGGATGACGGCAGTTCCAATCCCAACAAGCGCAGCAGGACCTACACGGCCACGGTGCTTCATGCCAATACCGCCAGAAGATGACCCGGCGGCAATGTTCCCCCATATATCGATGGCGATGGCGCCCACCGTATCTGTAATCATATCTTCGCCAGGAGATCTTTGCAGAGGTTCGAGGAGAGACTCCACAGTCCCTTCAGACCAAAAATTCTCTTCCAAACTTTCGTAAATTGGAGACGTGGGGCCATCACTACCTTCGGCTCTTGTCTGTGTCTGATTCGAACCCCCAAGTTTTGCAACGGTCACACGAACATCAGGAGCGGCATGGAGATCCGTGCTAGCTGAATTCGCCCCAAGCAAAGAACGTGTACGTAGCTGGCTTTCGCTGACATTGTTTCCATATCGCACACGTTTCGAAGGCGAACTATTGGGAGATCGGCTACGTTGTTGAAGATTGGGTTGGAAGCAAGGGTCGCCG
This sequence comes from Lachnellula suecica, assembly GCA_007825345.1. Classification (NCBI taxonomy): domain Eukaryota; kingdom Fungi; phylum Ascomycota; class Leotiomycetes; order Helotiales; family Lachnaceae; genus Lachnellula; species Lachnellula suecica. Next base: position 4,961 of record QGMK01000472.1, read on the forward strand.
GTAGGAGCCGCAGGAGCTGGAGAGCGGCGAGAAGGGTATTGATCAGCTAGTCTTTTTTCGATGCTAGGAGAATGCATAGGAGAATCTGGCTGCCCTTCATTCCAAGTGCCGTGCAATAATGCATTCGTATGGTCTCGGCGTTGCTGGTTTCGTACTCGCTCTTCATACTCATGGTTTATAGGTTCCTCTTCGCCTCCTTGATCACTGGCTGTGCTGCTGGGTGTCATACGGCCTCTCTCTGCACGACGTAAATCGTCTCGCCATCTGACGAAGCGGTCTCGCGCATTTTTGGAAACTATCGCGTCATGGGGGACAACAGGAATGCCATGTTCGTAAGCAAAATCAGTTGCCCCTTGGCCGACGAGAAGATTAGGTGGAACTCTTCGTAACGATAATGGTTTATTGGAAGCTTCCAAAATCTCTCGAGCCAGGTGAATGGGATTCTTGATTTCTGGTTGGGTAGGATGTCAGTATTGTCGAAGGTGAACCGGGATCTGGAAGGCTGCTCTTACGGGCTGTAGCACCACATGCTCCACTTCGACCTGAATGATCAACTATCGTGGCATCGCATTCGACAATACCCTCGATGGATAGATTGCTCCCGAAACCAGCGTTGGTGATCTCCTTGTCTTCGAGAACTTTGATTGCTCCTTCAACGGCATCGACGGAACTACCTCCACCTTTTAGAATTGCCATTGCCATTCTGGCGGCACTACATATAAGTCAGTAACTAGACATCGTATTCCTCGGAGCTGTGCTGAATGTGAACATACTCATCGCAAGCACCTAAATGTATATGCTCATTGGTGGTGCTGTGATAACCGGCCCCAGCGTGAACAAAGATGGCAGCAACTTGAGGACGCGAAGGGAAGTTCTGGCCCTGCTTGAGAAACTTTTCGGTGGCGCCGTCCATGGCTTTGATAGAGCTCCCGATATTGGTTGTGCTGGGTTCAGAGTTTGGAATAGGTTCGGGATCGACTACCTGCAAGGTACTTGACCAAGGGCTTGGAATATCGCCGATGATGACCGAAGACTGTATATCGTCAGTCTCGCACCTCGACTTTCGAAAGGAACTGGATAGGTCGCGGCGAAATTGTCGAAGACGTTCGCGTGCAGTACCCAGCGTGCTGGAGACCGGAAGGTGGCGATGGTGAGTGCTTTGGTTCTGCATGGAAACTAAATGGAGGATAGAGAGATACGAACGATCGACGCAATCCTTGCTGAGTAGAGGTATCGAGGTGAATCAAAAGCCTTTAGGCAAGTCTCAATAGTCCTAACGACGAGGTCATATGAAGCGACGGGGAGAGTGCCGTGAGCACAAAGGAAGGCGTTTGTAAAGAGAATGTTGTTCAAGGGCTTAGAAGAGCATGTGTGCAGTTTAGGACTGAGGTTCGAGACCAGATATTGAGGTTGAGGAGCTGAAGGCGGTAAGAGGAACAAGACGCAGGGCCACCGGGGCTTCAGTCTGCGAAGAAATCGAGGATCAGGAAACGAGCGACGACAATTATAGATACAACGACTTACTCAGAGGATACTGATATGAATTCTATCTGCCGACTTGTGGAGGCAGGGATCTATGTAGGATTGATGGGCCACCGCGTTTGAGAAACAGTGAATGGATTTCAAGAAGTGGCGAGACTATAGAATATTTCAGAGGTACAAACGAGCGTCAACGGTACCGAGGGACCGCAAAGAAGGATACTGGAATGCGGATGGAGATGCAGATGTTGGGGTGGTGTTGACCGCGAGAAGGTCTAGAGAAATAGCACAGCATGGGAGAGGGTGCGAGGATGCACACTTTGCATCATTCCTGCTACTTAGTACCTAGACTCTGACTAATACCTGCTGGAGGCAGTTGTAATCGGTGTTTCCGATGCTTTATGTAGTTCTTTCCTCTTTTAAAATCCAAGATGAAGTTATACTAAGCTGGGAAGGAAGTGGTGGGCTAGCACGTGATGCGATCAAATCCACGGCGGCGCCCCGAGGCGGGGTTGCGATAGGTTGAGTTAACGATTGCACACTGCCTAACTTGGTCGTCATCTCTGTACATACACCACACTACGAGGACGAGGCCGGCGACGACGACACCAATTCAGCGATACGAATACCTGCGTGAAGCTGTCGCATAGCATTTCCAATCCGCTGGGAGTGTAAGGCGCAGGCTTCCCATCAACATGGCTTCCCAAACTCCGGCCGTTGTCATGGACAAGTACGTTCGACCCCAAGAAGGCGTGGCAGGCTGTTATGGAAGATTCCAATGCTAATAGCTCACTTGTAGCGGTACCGGGTTTTCGAAGCTTGGTACGTTGACTGTAGTCCCTCCAGCCCAGCAAAGTTAACCAATATCTTGCAGGTTTCGCAGGCAACGACTCCCCATCCTTCGTTTTCCCAACCGCGATAGCAACCAAAGGCCCGGCGACTGGTAGTGGAGGATCCGGATCTGGGCGTCCTGCTGTTGCGAACAAGCCTTCCTATCTTACAGGAGGAGCTGGACCTGGAGGGCATTTGTCCATGAAGCGCGGGACGGAGGATCTAGACTTTTTTATCGGAGATGAGGCTTTGGCTACCGCGAATGGACCAGGTACATAACGTGGATCTGGAGATTGACATGGTACTGACGGGTTCAGGCTATGGTATACATTACCCTATTCGTCACGGTCAGATTGAGAATTGGGTAGGTACATTGGCTCCCTGCTGGGAGCGCATGTACTAACAGGCGTAGGATCACATGGAACGATTCTGGTCGAATTCTATATTCAAATACCTCCGAGTAGAGCCGGAAGACCACTACTTTCTCCTGACTGAGCCCGTACGTATCCCAGCACTTCCCGGGCATTGAACTGCCTCTGACGACTTTCCATAGCCTCTCAACCCTCCTGAAAACCGAGAAAACACGGCCGAAATTATGTTTGAGTCTTTCAACTGTGCTGGTCTTTATATTGCGGTGCAGGCAGTTCTGGCTCTAGCAGCCTCGTGGACTTCGTCAAAGGTTTCCGATCGGTCATTAACAGGAACAGTTATTGATTCTGGAGATGGTGTAACACACGTTATTCCAGTTGCAGAAGGTTACGTTATTGGCTCGTCTATCAAGTCCATTCCGATTGCTGGCCGAGACATCACCTACTTCGTGCAATCACTTCTACGAGACCGTGGCGAACCTGACTCCTCCCTCAAAACCGCTGGGGAAATTAAAGAGGAATACTGTTACGTATGCCCCGATATCGTTAAGGAGTTCTCTCGTTTCGATCAAGACCCGACACGTTTTGCGAAGCATCTAGTCACCCAGCCTGGTGGCCGCAAAGTCACCGTTGATATCGGCTACGAGCGCTTCCTCGCCCCAGAAATCTTCTTCAATCCCGAAATCTACTCCTCGGATTTTTTGACCCCTCTGCCTACAGTTGTCGACGGTGTGATTCAGTCTTCTCCTATCGATGTTCGTCGGGGGCTATATAAGAACATTGTGCTCTCTGGAGGAAGTACACTGTATAAGGATTTCGGGCGTCGTTTACAGCGAGACATCAAGCATCTTGTTGATGACAGAATCAGAGCTAGCGAGGCCAAGAGTGGAGGTGCGAAAAGTGGTGGATTAGAGGTTCAAGTCATTTCACACAAGAGACAACGACATGGACCGTGGTTTGGAGGAAGTCTTTTGGGTCAAACTCCCGAATTCCGAAGTTACTGCCATACCAAGGTGAGTTGAAGGCTTTGCAAGCCTTTTGCCGTACTCCAAACCTGTTGTACGCTATAATGCTAATCGTGGGCAGGCCGAATACGATGAGATAGGTCCCAGCATTGTCCGAAGATTTGCTCTCCTAGGAGGTCCTGGTGGGTCATAAACCGTGCTAGGTAATGGAGTACCCCTGAAGTTAGATGAGGGGAGATGAACGGGAAGCAGTTGAACCATTTCGAGGGCGTTTACGCATGGCAAAACGAGATTTTGGCAGAGCAAAAGTCCTTCATGATTATATGAATCTCGAGATGAATGCATTATCATGACGAAATCCTGGCATGCACAATTCGATTTAGAACAGCCAAATGGTCGCTGGTTCTACTGCTCCAGCAGTTGGAGTTGGTAGGAACCATCGGTTGTTCTTTCTGTGCAAAGTCCTTCGCCAAGGCCCTTTTTCTCAAGATTCCACCAGTCCCTATCTTTGAAGTAGTTTGTATGCTAGCAGTTGACGCTCGAAGTGGAGTCTTTGACGAGTGTCATAAGAAGGGAGCACGTGCTGGAGTTGAATTCGTTTCTCCGTTGGTGGACATATTCCTCCTAACTCATCTCATTCAGCATTAGCCGTATTACTGATGAACCCCCAAAACACTATGTCGGCTCAGAGGCTACGAGGCTTTGATAGTGCCGTGCCCAGCAACAATATCCCTAAAACGAAGTACTACACTGAGAACCGAAGTATACGCATCAGTCTCCCGCGAAAAACTTCGATCCGTAGTTGATACTATGCAGCTGGTGGTCGACATCGCAGACTTCAAGTCTTGTTCTCGAGACGAACACCCTGACATCCTTATTCCATTGGAAAGATGGAGATGAGGCCAATTGGCATGGCAGAACAAATCACATTCATAAAACTATGCCATCAAGGTGCTCGATCAACCAAAGTGCCCCAAAAGATGTCAAGTCGAAGATGTATAAAGGTGCGAAAACACAACTAACACGACCAGCTTCTCAATATTCCAGAAACACCTCAGCGCCACAAGTGTGGAAAGATGGCTAGCGCTACTGCTGCTTTTACACTTGCTGCTTTACGATATCACGGAAATAAGGCAGCCCTTACTGTGCGTATTTCACTTCCAATTAGGATTTTCGCTACTTGAACAATCTTTGTCATGGCTAATCAATAGCGCCAAGGTTGGGGATTTCCGTCTAGGACAAAAGCATCAAACCTTGCCAAACATCTGTCAAGCTTTGATCCCTTCCTTCCGATCATCCGAATATACTCAAGGCTTTTGGGTACTGTCTCACTCCGAGAGGGATCCCCTGTATTACTGGCTCCTGAGCTCCGTTGGTCTTTCATTCGGATCAAAGGTTCGACGAAACAAGTTCTCAAGGAATGCATGGCATGAGTCGCGTCTACTTACCCCGCAAGGGGCGGGCGACCTGGACTTGTAGTTGGCTAGTCTAGCTATGTTCCCCGCAATAAGCTCTTCCCGAATAGGTAGAGTCGGACCCTTAATGAAGCTTGGGCCCTTTCAAACTCTATTTTTACGGATCTTACAGTAGGAAGTAGAAGTAGAACAACCGCTCTACTGTAAGTTTCCGTTCAATGCCAACCTGCAGGTGGATTTGAGGTTACACTAGGTAGGTCCTTCCCGCCGGACCTGTCGGCCATGTCGTGTCGAGGCGAGGCGAGGCGAGTATCGGGCTAGCGTGTACCGAGCTAATGAAGCCTCCTGGCTTTGGACCCCTGTGCGCAGCTACGGGTGGATAAGATACTGCAGATATCAGCCCACCTCGACTATCACCTTTCTTCTCTCGCCTAGACGCTGAAAACCCAGATAGACTCCTTGTTTGCGGGACTGTACCTTCGTACCTAAAGCACCCTACCCTACACTGCATACTTCCAAGTAGTGACGCCAGCTTACTGTAGTCTTAGTTAAAGTAAACCTTCGACTCTTCGATACGCACCAGGTACAGCTTGCGGAACACGGCCGTGCCCGTTGGTCCGCTTGGGGCTGAGTCCGGCTGACTGGACCTGAACCCCTCATGCTACCCACTTTTCTAGAGCTCAGCTCCAGCTCACGGCACAGTGGATTCGCAATCGAAGGTCACAAGAACCATGTTGGACGTATTTGACAAACTTAACTAAACGTAAACCTAAGAAGGACTGGGAGATGGGCAAACCGGGCTCCAGGATGGGGTTCCCCAGCTTTGGGTCTACGTAACGGACCACTTCATGAGCAGGTGGGGTTACTTTGTGCCTTGAACGCCGGGGTGAGTATTCACTAGCCCTCGGAGAAGTGGCGTGTTTCGAAACGTCAAGAAGTCATTATAAGAAGCCCTCGCTGGCACATTGAATTGCTCTTTCTTCCACAGGTAAAACCAACATCCAACCTACAACCTACGCCCACAACTAAAACCATCCTACAATTGCAACCAAACAACCAAAAATACAAACATAATGGCACAAGAAATCCCGACTGAGCAATGGGCCCAAGTTGTTGAGGAGACCGGAAAGCGTGAGTCCCTTTCATCATACGCAACAATACTTCAGATAAGTTTTTATGAGTGTGAAAGCTGACTATCCTCAGCTGTTGTCTACAAAAAAATTCCAGTCCAAAAGCCAGGCCCAGATGAGGTCCTTGTCAACGTCAAATACTCCGGTGTCTGCCACACTGATCTTCATGCTGTAAACGGCGACTGGCCGTTGGCCACCAAGCTTCCTCTTGTCGGCGGTCATGAAGGTGCCGGCGTTGTGGTAGCCCGCGGATCTCTCGTCGAGGATGTCGAGATTGGTGATTATGCTGGTATCAAGGTACGCTTTTACATATTTGAAAACGAGCTTTGTCACAACGAAAGATCAGTGGCTAACTTCTCATGATAGTGGATTAATGGCACTTGCTTAAACTGTACCTTCTGTCAACAATCCGACGAGCCCCTCTGTGCAAAGGCACTGCTGTCAGGTTACACTGTCGACGGTAGCTTCCAGCAATATGCCATCGCGAAGGCTGCACATATTGCCCGTATCCCCAAGGACTGCGATCTCGAGGCTATCTCGCCAATTCTCTGCGCCGGTATCACCGTCTACAAGGGATTGAAGGAGTCAGGAGTACGACCAGGACAGACAGTCGCTATCGTCGGTGCCGGTGGTGGACTGGGATCAATGGCTTGCCAATATGCTAAGGCCATGGGTCTCGATATCATTGCTATCGATGCGGGTGATGAGAAGAAGGCGATGACCGCCAAGCTTGGTGCCCAGCACTTCGTCGATTTCTCCACCAGCAAGAACGTTGTCAGCGACGTCAAGGCTGCTACCTCTGATGGCCTTGGGCCTCACGCAGTCATCTTGGTTGCCGTCAACGAGAAGCCATTCCAACAGGCTGCCGAGGTAATTTCCATTGCCCTGATACAATAAAGCGTTTTCTAATCTGTGTCTCAGTACGTTCGTCCCCGTGGCACAGTCGTTGCTATCGGTCTTCCAGCAGGCGCATACCTCCGTGCCCCTGTCTTCGAGTCTGTCATCAAGATGATCACCATCAAGGGTTCCTACGTTGGCAACAGAAGTGATTCGGCTGAGGCTATCGAATTCTTCAGACGCGGTCTCATCAAGGCACCATTTAAGACTGTCGGTCTGTCTGAATTGCAGAGTGTCTACGATCTGATGCAGAAAGGTGCCATCGCTGGGAGATACGTCGTCGATACCTCCCGTTAATGATATCATGAAGCAAATGGGTATTGGGACGGTGGTCAAAACTGGAGTTGAAGTTTTCGCGGGATGAGTTGGTCTGCGGCTCTTGGGATAGCACAGCTTGGGATTGTAAATAGCAAGGACGAGAAGAATATCATAACATAACTGTGCGTTCTGAAATAGATTTGTGAAAGGCTCCCATTCTTGCCAAGACTGGCTTTATATAAGCAGAACTTTAGAATATACTTCACACTTCCGATATTTTTATAAACTAGGACCGCCGCGCAGCTCAGGGCAGCTCAGGGTAGCTTTTGAAACCAAGATTCTGATACATCTTATGTGAACGAAAGAGACTTTGAGTTTGTTATCTCGGTTTGGCTAGATTCGAATGCTATTCCAAAAATTGTAAATAAGGTGAACAGTGGTTCTTGATTCCTTACGGCAGTAGTATCGATTTACAGTATCGATTTACACAACAGGATGTGATAACCGGGACACTAGCAATGAAAAAAGAGTACGGTAATGAGGGTATAATAATATTGATTTGTTAACTTTATTGATCATATTGATTTTTCTGCCCAAAGTAGAGTGGTACATTGCAAGTGGCGAAAACTCGCCTGGCCTGGAATGCCCAGGAAGAGGTATTAGTGACATCGAAATCAGGCTATGGCCCAAAAGAACCCCCTATCTTCTTGTTGCACTTCGCAAATTTACAGCCTACGGTCGTACAAATTTCAAAAATATGAATTCGATGCTTCTAAAGATGGGAAAGACCAGAATCTGGCGGAGAAAACTCCGGTCAAGTTTGGGCGGTTCGTTGAGGATTTATATATCGATGTGAATTGAGGCTGGTGTATCATTAAAACTTCTCTGGGGGTATGTAATGTTGTGAAACATTGTGTATTTCTTTAATTCGTTGGATTGGCTGTTGTGCTGCCATTCAAGGGTTAGTGAGCGAGGCCATCGTCGAGGCCGAGTTGTCGGCTCGTGCTGCAACCCGTCGGATGAAAGCAGTGCCTGGAAAATGCCCAGTGGCTACCTACTTACCTACTTACCTACTGCATACTCTCAAGAGCACACAGGAGACAGGTACCGTTCACTAATCTTGAGGTTGGATTACCAATACTGCACTTACTATCGGGTTTATGCCACCCCGCTCTCGCACGTCATTCGAAGACCTCTAAATGCGATCTATTCATTATCAATCCAAACCCCCCCTTATTTCCACAGTGTTTCTCCAACCCAATTTTATGTCCATAGCTTCAACTCGTCTTCAAGCACAGCCAACTTCTTCAGCCTATAATCATGGCAGCAGCAAGCAACTTCTTTAGTATCGTCGCTGGTGTTGGCGCGGGCACAGGTATACTCTACTCTATTGAGGCAAGATTTGACTTTACTGAATTGTCTTCCTAATAGGTCGGTCCGTGGCTCTCAAATTCGCAAAAACCTATCCCGTCGTTTTACTTGCTAGAAACCCCCAGAATTACGAGTCCATCGTCCAGGAAATCAAGGCTTCTGGCGGACACGCTATTGGCATCGCCACTGATGTCTCCTCCCCGCAATCCGTGACAAACGCCTTCTCAGAGATCCAGAAGGAATTCAAGGACAAGAAACTGGCCGCTGCTATCTATAATGTGGGGGGAAGGTTTGTGACCAAGCCATTTTTGGAACTGACTTTGGAGGAATATGAGACTGGGTTTGAGTCTAACGGGTATGTCTTCTCTGCCCGCATTCCTCCTCAGAGTCCGCTGGGTATGATGCTGATTTTGCTGCCACTCTAGAAAGGGGTTCTACCTCTTTGCGCAAGCCGTGCTCCCCCTTCTGCTCGACGCCGTACCAAGCTCCCCGCACCCTCCATCCTTGATCATCACCGGAGCGACAGCATCCCTTCGAGGGTCTGCGAAAATGGCGTCCTTTGCTAGCGGAAAGTTCGCTCTTAGAGCAACTGGTCAGAGTCTCGCAAGAGAGTTCGGGCCCATGGGCGTCCACGTTGCCCATGCACTCATTGACGGTGTGATTGATATTCCCAGGACCAAGGACTGGCCTATCAACGGAGGTGCGCCAGATGGAAAGATCAGCAGTGATGCTGTAAGTAATTACCGTGCTTTTCAACCCGATGACGCTCACCACCCTTGTAGATTGCGGACAGCTATTGGTATCTGCACACACAGCCAAGATCTCACTTCACGCAGGAGTTGGGTATGTATTCCAAGCATTTTGTATGTTATGCAAGTATTAACTCGTTGCTTTAGATTGCAGGCCATATGTGGAGAAATTCTAGATTTTTATGTGATGGAATGAACAAGAACATGAAATGGCAACCGTTTTGACCGTCCATTCTTTGTGAAGGCCGAGCAAAAGGCTATATTATGCAGCACCCCTTTCAATGAATCCCGGACTATCATGTACCATGTCCCTGCACCCAAGCCCTCCTCAAGAAAAGCAAAAAGAAGAAAAAAGGTAAAAAAGAGACAAAAAATTCCAAGGCGAAAGTAAAAGAGAAAAGTCAAGGAAATATGTATATTCCTCACCATCAAACTCTTCTCTTCATAGATGGAGATCTAGAGGACAGTCTGCAGGTAAGAAGACCTCCTTCCGAAGAAGCAGGCCTGTCTTTAGTCTGCGCCATTTGTTTACCTCGACAATGTTTGATCCAGTAGATGGAGATTGACGCGGAGATAATATAGCGGGTTGATAGAAAAAGAGACTCCGACCACCTTACATTACAAAGAACCTGTATTCATCGTGTTGGTTAGTAGAGGCGAACCCTCCCAAAGCAAATGTATAGCAAGTACCACATCGTGTGTAGACACGACGTTTGCTTCGGGAGAGCCTCCCATGGAGCACTTCACATGGAAACCAAACGTGCAAGCACGGAGGATGTGAAATGGCCATAATGTTTTTGTGATTCCTATGTCTAGCCCCTTAGGCCGGCAATAACCAGCGTCCCTGTGCAAATAACCCTCATGATGACCACGCCAGACCCAACCACATTTATGCCTTCGACTTCAGCTTCTCTTTGATCTCGCGACCAGCCTTGATGCGCTCCAGTATGTTCTCACGGTCCTTGTCGAGCTTCAACTTCGTGATGATGACCTTCGAGGGGTGGACGCCGAGGGGGACGGACTGGCCGGACGACTTCTCCTTGACGACGCGCTCGATGTGTACGACGTACTTAAGACGGTAGACGGAGGTGATCTTGCCCTCGCGGCCCTTGTTGGATCCTCGAACAACGGTGACTTCGTCGTCTTTTCGGATTGGGATGGAGCGGACCTGGAAATTGTTAGGCGCGGAGGGCTTCGAGTAACAAATTGATCCTTACGTTATACTTCTCGCGGAGCTCCTTGCTGAGAGGTGCGCTCATGATGGTACGTCTGACGCTGCTCGGGGCATCGAAATGAGCCTTGCGAGACTTTCTTCTCGAGGAGTGGAGGGCTGGATTCTTTGTCAGTTTTGCGCATGGATAGGAGCGGGTTTCAATTTTGATGAATTGACGCATCGTATAGAAGAGCGGAAGTAGGACATACAGCTGTTGATCTTCGTCATCGTGGCGGTTGGTGGGCGAAGAGATTTGGCGGGTTGTCGTTGAGCGTAAAAGAATGGCTGCGAAAAGTTCTGGCGATGGCATCTCGATTGTGGGCTTCTTGACAAGCTAACGGCAAGCGAGGCCGCCACGTGACTCGGGTCAACTTCAACAGTTCCAACCACATCGCGAAAGTTCCCTCCTTTAATTCTTTAAGATCTAACTTGTGGAATTTCTGGGGTAGTTTGGTCGAAAGGTCAGTACTCTTGCGCTAGAGGCTTATGATCTTAGAATGCCCGAACGACCCCGTGCTCTAGCGCCAAGTGGCAATGCTCAACTTCTTCATTCTGTAAACCTGCTCATCAATTCTTTGCTCTTTCTCTTTCTCCCAAGCACTGATGATTTCACTTCATCACCCAGAAACGATACATTTTTAATGTCAAGTGACAAATTCTTCGCATGCCGAATTCTCGTTCTCGGCCCTTTTAGGAATGTTGAAGCTGCAGAACATGGGCGCAACTACTAGAAAGAAGTCTTTCTAGAGTCCGAGATCAACATTTCTGCTATCTCTGGCCTTCTAAGCGGACTTTAGCTTCATCGTCATTTTACACTCAACGACGGTGGTTCCCGCACCACTCATGTAAAGCCGCGAGTACTGGACTCCAGCTGGTTCTGTTGACGGTTTTTGTTGGTCGTTGTTGGAAGATGGATTGCAAGGCTGGGAGCCGGTGGACTATCACTACTAGTACGTATATATCAGAGTGGTGTCCGGCGTCAGATACGAGGTGCATGTATTTGGTATTGCGGTCCAGACCTCTCTCAAGCCCCATTCTGACTTTGCTACAGCTGTTACCAACTGTTCATAAGTCTCCGAATACTCACTGCCAATTGTGTAAGCCACTTATTTCCAATGCATATATCTCAATATTGGCCTTTGGAAGTCGACTTTACTTAGATCAATTTTGGCACAGAAAAGCGTGAGAATACAGGCTCCTGGCGCATTCCTCTAGGATTCTCGTTCTTGTGGGTTCTTAACTTATAAATCGGCATCCTTTCATCCCCGACGGCCCCATTACGATCATCGCCATGGCCGGATCGAACAGGCGAATCTTTTTATTCTCAAGCTTTACGGAGGCTCGCGAATCACCGCGTCGTGGCTGAATAACTGGCGGAAATCAAAACAAGCACGAAGAAGAGATGCCGGACCAAAACCAAAATTAGCTGGAGATATTCACGGCTCTAAGAATGGCATAAGGATTGCATCTGGGCGTTATTCTTTAAGCTCTGCAACAAGTTACCGGTGCCAATTGTTTCTTTTTTTGCTTACGAAACGGTTTCTTCAAAAGCACGGGCATAAACAAGTTCTATTTGATGCAGATGAGCCTCGGTGGTGACAACTTTGGGACGACCTTTCTTGGTATCTACGTCGTGGAGCCTCTTGAACGCTGAAAATCCCCTCATCTTTGGCGCCGGATGGATGTTCGTATGAAATGTTCGCATCTGTGGGTCACCTTACTCTTGATAGGGACGGACCTGAAGACACCCCACACTCAGAAAAGCTATGATTGTTGTCGCCTGTTTGTTCATATTCGGGTATGACTCGACATGGGGTGAACGACTTGCGCCAAGCGCATGTGTTCTCCTGCTTGCTAGTAATCATTTGAAGCATAGTCAAAGTAAGTGATGAACAAGTTAAATTCTACCATAGGTGTACCCATCTCGTTTCGTGTCGAACGCTATGGCCATGTCAACAGCCTCGAATTGCTTCTGGCACTTTTCTATTGCTTTCTTGATACCGCTCTTGTGGGCGATCTTGGGTTTCAATATGGACATATCTTTGTATGATGCTTCTTTCCTCGCCGCAGCCGGGCCAGGGTATATTTCTTCCTGATTGAAGGGCAGGGTCGTACGCTCGAGGAAATTGACACCATGTGACCTTCTACAGAGAGGCATATAATTTTATTTTTTCAAAGCTCTGTTTTCAACTTTGCTCAGTGTCTCTCTTTGGGCTGACTTTTCTACAGTGTCAAATCCATGAACAGCACTTACTGGGACGCTTCCCAACCAGAACAGTTCATTACACCGAGGCCAGGGAGGAGGTTTATGGCACAGAATTAGACCTCGAGCAGAGCGTCAGCGCGAGGACGAGAGCAAAGGAGATGGGCTCCGTTCGTATTGCGGATCACACGGAGGACTGAACGAGGTCAAACAATTAGTATCATAGGGTACGATATTTTGGAAACAGGGACAAAGATGTGAGATGGGTGTTCACTGGAAAGTAAATGGAGATAAGATAGCTTCTACGAATAAATTTCCTTCTTAGTACCAAATCGAATTATCGGAAAATGTCAGTCTAAGATGCTTTTCCTAATGTAGAAAGAGTAAGGACTGCAGTCTCCAAGAAAAGGGGCGCGATTGTGGCTTCAAGCGACCCGCCAGCCACATGACGAAGCTTTTCTAGCTTCACCTCTAGAAAAACCTCGCCTTTGCATCGCGGTGCTCTGCTTTAGTATCGGATTTTTCTTCCAAACAATTAGTCGATCCCAAAATCTTGCAGCGGCTACATCTTGCAGTGCCTTGGGCTACCATAACTAACAGTGCAACATGGCATAAATTACTTTATATCACCAGGCAATACTATGGCGCAGGGGCGTAGCCAAGCAGCCGATTATTCAAAATCCATTTGAAATTCGGATGCCACAAAAATTGCCGGTACAACCACGCCACGAACCTTTACGTCAATAATAACGCAGATCCTGGGGCCTCCACAAACCCCGGACCCACTGCTTACAATGTCCACTTTTTAGCAAGTCTAGAAGCCGATGCAACTACCTCTTATGGCCTTAGTGCATTCATAGAGTAAAACTGCAGTGGCGGCTTGATTGGCCTACTGCCCGTCATTTCCGGAGCGGACGGGACATCTTGCTCGGTTACCTGCAAAAAGCGGCATAAAAACGTGGAGTTTGGCAAGTCGAAACTTATCACCGAAAACGAAAACGACGGGCTCAAGTCTTGACGCTTCTAACCCCGCACCGTTTCATGCTGACGTCGACGGTGCTCTGCTGCAAGCCAAGCCAGATGTGTAGTAGATCCGTCCCATGAAGTAATGGCGCCGCGGCACAAATATAGAACAAGATGTGTTGATTGGAGAGGTCGGACATTGGAGACGGGATTTTGAGAGGCGTACACCGTATACGATGCTGTGCGTGCACACTTCCGGAATTGAGGACCCTGTTCATCGCGAAATATTGAAATCATATATACTGTAAAGTCATCAATGTGAATCTCTCATTTGTTGCTGGACATTCCACGAAGAGCCGCAGGGATTTTAGCTGGCTACACCAAGATATGAGCCAGCAACGAGGAACATCAGGAGGCTAAAATCACTTATTATGAGCTCCATGAGCTGTTCCGGCACTAGTTGCCAGGACCTGGAAGCAGACTGTTCCCCACTTCAAAGATCGAATAGTCTTGCTTCTCCATCTCCGGGGGTCCCGTCCCCATAAGTAACCCCGTCTCCCCCACCAAAAGGAACTTCCATATCCAAGCAAATCCCTTCCCAACATGGCATCTTCACATATTGAAAACTCGGCCCATACTACGGGCTATGATGCTCAACGGCTGCACACCCATGATATGGAAATTGGTGTGACTGATGCTGTTCAAAGACACGTGCAGCGAAACGTCGTTGCGCCGAAGCCAGTCTCCCAGCGAAAATTAGACTTTGAGCATTCGAGACCGAGATGGGCGAGAGAAATGGCGGCTGAAGCTCTTGGGGTGTTCTTTTACGTGTTCGTATTCCACTCCAACCTAGCGTTATTCGGAAACAAAAGAGGTGGGCACAAAAACTAACTTACGTAGTTATCCTGGGATTGCTTCGCAAGCAACCTTTTTCCTTAATACTGAAGAGGCGGCTTTTGGATCTCTTTTCCAGATAGGATGGGCTTACGCTATTGGAATCGCTTTTGCGATTATCACTTGCGGTCCGACGTCCGGTGGACACTTCAACCCAGCTATAACAATTTGCTTTGCAATTTGGCAAGGGTAAGTAATTACCTCGGTAGCACTATGTATTGTAGAGCAAGCATACTCAGACATCGCAGATTCCCGTGGTCGAAAGTCCCCAGATACATCTTCGCCCAAATTTTTGGCTCATTCCTTGCTGGACTGGTTCTTGTTGGACAATACTATCCTCAACTAACTGCACTTGCAGCCGAGTTCAGAGCGAAGGGATTGAGCCCTAACTCGTTGGGCGGGCCTGGGAGTATTCTGTGCAGCTTTCCTGCCGCAACTCAGACAAATTATGGATATCTGTTCTTCATTGAGTTTTTCGTCGACAGCTTCATCGGGTAGGGTTGCCTCTTAAAAGCCGGGAAATCTGCTTGAGGGCTAACATGTTTTCAGAATAGTGATTTGGGCCGTCCTTGATCCTGCAAATCCCTTCATTTCTCCTGCATCCGCACCATTCGTTATTGGCTTGGCATATGCAAACATGGTTTGGGGTTTTGCCGACGTGACAATCAGCACCAACTTGGCCAGAGATCTAGGTACTCGAATGGTTGCAGCGATATTCTGGGGTTCAGATGCGTTCACCGACTATGCGCCGATTTCCATTCTTGTGAACGTACCAGCCACAATCTTTGCTACACTGGTATACGAGGTCATTCTGAGAGACAGCTTTGCTATCATCGCCAAAGGCCACAATGTACACCAAGATGGGGAAGAAGGTCTTCAACGCCACTTGACGAAGACTGGGACGTTGGAAGAAGGCATTGCGAGTAACATGCAGAGGAGAGCAGATTTCAGCGATGAAAGCTATGGGAACCACCAGAAAGATTCCCCAGTCTAGGCGGAATTTGACCCCGTCGTGCTTGGAAGGAAGGAAGGAAGGAGGCAATTAGAAAATCAGAGAAATAGAAAGGCCAGCAATGCAGAGTTCAATGAAATTTAGTCACCATATCTAGTGGAATATTCTGTGTCCCAAATCCAGCCTGGTCCAGGACTTTCGACGCAACACGCGAGTGAGATAGGCTATATTTTCCTACTTTCTCTAGAAGTTATTTCGAGACTTGATGAAACCAGTGAGTCTCTTTCAGCTGCCCCAAAAATATGAAGGCATTTATGGCGTTGGCGGCGGATACTTGCTAGCCGAAAAAAATTGTCAAACCATTGTACGACCGGGATCTTGAAAATGTATATTTTTCCGACATGCAAACGCCGAGCTTCTGCCTGTTGTCTTCTCCGTCGCAAGCAAGGCACGACATCATGGCCGATAATCTCCAAAAAGGCCGCAAGTTTTAATCCTGGTTTATAGGGGCCGCATTGATTTTCACGCGTTGTTTTAAAAGCGCGACTCTTGGGTTCCTGCATCTTCCACCATGGCTTCTTCTCAGCCTCTAGCCGGAGAGGCAGATTCCTCGTCGCCGCTAGAAGAATTCATGCCAACCTTTTATATTGGCCATCATGAGTCCAAAAGACCGCTGCCCGTCACAGATTTCGTTCTGCGACAGGCTCAGGACGCTGGTGTAAGGCCCCTCCCTCTTCCCCCGCCCCCTCCATGCCCCCCATCGTATGCGGGCTGCCGCTGACCCTTCTAGTATGACATGCTCACAAGCCCTATCACAAGCCCCTATTTCCATTCGAGAGTCTTGACCTTGGTTTCCGCCTACCTCGCCGAGATATCGCAGTTAGATTCCTCCAACGACCCGAATTCAACACGAGCTCCACCTACTCCGATCATCCCTCCTCTCACCCCCGTCGATACGCCTTTGACACCTGGCGATACCCTCTCACAACTTATTGCATACTGCAGTCCCTGGATTGATCTGTGCTCGTCCGACCCGCTGATCTCTAATATCTCAAGGCAGGTTCTGAACATCGAAATTGCCTACGCTTCGTTTTGCGGAGTAGGCAACATCATCATCCCAGGACCAAGAAACTACAGCAGCGGATCCAAAGACAACAATGGAATCATACAATATGCTCGGGCGATTCAAGAAGCCCTTACAATTGGCAGCTACATGCAGATGGCGATCCACATCCCAATGTATGGGCAAGAAGAGGTAAAGGATATGACGGGAGACCTTCAGCCTTTTGCTAGAAACCATTCGTCATCCGGGAAGCAAAAAGCGAGCAAGGAGATTGATTTGTTTGAGACTTGGGATGCATGGAATTTCATTCGAAGCGTCTGTAAATACAACTCAAGACTTTCCGTAGGTAAGAAACCAATACAACCATCCATTTTCCATATTTTGCAAGGACGTGAACTTGATCGGACAATTACGAGAGCTGAGATCCTTCGGAGCATTTTTTACCCTCTGGAGGTATTGTTCCCGCTCTTTTATACGATCTTTGGCGATATTGATGGCTAATCCGTACGTGTAGCATTGGGACTCCCCCGTCAACTTCCAGTCGAGTCATTGCAGTCTCGTTGGTTTGCTGAACCTCTGCGTTTGCTATCGTTCACACCGGCAACATTCCTGAAAAACAAAGGTGGCCATCCAGTCCTCAGCAAAGCCCATCAGAACCTCCTGTCGCGGTATATGCGTCTCAAGCAACCGCCTTGGCTCTTGCTATCCGACGTTGGTCCAGTTCCAGGTCTTGATGATCCCATTCAGCTTTCAGCTACCGCGGATGGTTTCCCATCTCCGAGTACTGTCGCAGATGCATCCAGATCTGTGTCTCCCACTCCAGCTGAGGCAGCCGACGCGTCGAAAGAACCCTCGAAATCAAAATACAAGTCAAAAGACCCAGCGCATCTTATCTACATGAGATATCTACAGAGAAACCAACCTCCCCGCACCGCCATTGAAAAGTTTGGATCTGGGTACCAAGACTATCTTCAAGCGCCTCTTCAGCCATTGACAGACAACCTGGAGTCCGTCACATATGAGGTCTTCGAGAAGGATCCAGTAAAATACGATTGGTATGAGCGTGCTATTGCACAAGCCTTGTCCGACTGGACTAGGCAGAGCAAACCAACCTCCAGCCCTAGTGGTGCAGTGGTGATAGCTGTTGCGGGGTCTGGTCGAGGTCCACTTGTCACGCGAGCTTTAAGAGCAAGCCAGATGACAGGAGTTGACGTAGAAGTGTGGGCCGTGGAAAAGAATCCCAATGCTTACGTTCTGCTCCAGAGGCACAATGAAATGGACTGGGGTGGTGTGGTCAATGTGATTAAGAGTGATATGCGTGCCTGGAAGGGACCACTTCTCAGTTCGAAGCCAGAATCCCCACACGGCAAGGTTGATATTCTAGTTTCTGAGCTTCTTGGTTCTTTCGGTGACAACGAGCTTTCGCCAGAGTGCCTGGATGGTGTGCAGCACGTTCTGGCACCTCAATTCGGCATCTCGATTCCAAGTTCTTACACTGCTCATCTCACGCCTATTCTCGCTCCACGTTTACATGCCGACATTGCACACCGTGCAGTTACGGATACCACAGCCACGGAAACACCGTATGTTGTAATGTTGCACGCTATTGACTACCTCGCGACATCTGTCCCGGATCACCCACGCATCCAACAAGCCTGGGAATTTGTCCATCCTCTCCCGGCATCTACACTTGCGGTAGCAGAAGCTAGGAGGGGAGGCGGCGTGAGTGGAGGCGGCGGAGGCAGCATGTCTGGGGGCGATGGTGCAAATGAACACAATACTCGATACTCTAGGACAAAATTCGTTTGTAGGGATAGAGGTGTGGTGAACGGGCTGGCAGGGTATTTCGAGGCTGTTCTGTACGATGGTGGAGAGCAAGGAAAGGTCGAATTGAGTACAAGACCGGACACCATTGATGCAAAGAGCAAGGACATGATTTCGTGGTTTCCTATTTTCTTTCCATTGGAGGTATGTTTCCGAAGAACTTGCATGAGAAACGAGAAACTAACACGGCTATACAGAACCCCCTTTATTACCCTGACGATTCGGAGCTGGAGGTCAGTATTTGGAGACAGACGGATGATCGAAAGGTCTGGTATGAATGGATTGTTGAAGCCTTCGTAATGATCGGTCCAGAGAAGAGGATGAGATTGGGAATGAGCGAGGTTGGAAGCAGTCGAAAAGTGGGCTGTCTTATGTGATGTTCTGTTCGCCCGAGTAAGAGAGTACTTTGCCGTAGTCAGGTCTCGCTCAATGCACGTAGTCAAAAGTACTTGTCAGAATGCCAAACATTTGGTATCAAATCCATTTTGCCAGGATGCCTGAGGAAGCCTTTTGCTTCTAAAACGCCTTGCCCATTGACTAACTGAACTTTTCCCTGGATGTTGAGATGTCGTCCACACCCGCGTAGATCTCGTTTTCCAAGCCCGCAAAAGCCTCCCTCCC